>PVKA01009547.1:0-67985 GCA_004027165.1 Ctenomys sociabilis | reverse complement strand
CAACAACTTCTTCAGATAACTCACTATTATTGTGTAATGCTGCACTGTGTTGGATTGTGTCTCCAAATTCAGGCACCTGGACACGGTTTAATGACAATGGAGTGCCCATCTTTGACAGGCCTAGACAAAAAAGGGGAGATACAAAGGAAGAATCATGATGTGTGTGTATAAACAGTAGAGTTAGGATAAATATGCCGTGCTTCTGCATAATTATATGAGAAGCAAGATTTGCACTAATAGTAGTTAGAGAAGATATTATGTCGGCTTCTAGTACTATGGACAACCACTAGGGAGATAACAAGGTAGAAAGTTTTAATTATTGAAAGTGTGCTATAATTCAGCTTTAAAAAAATAAGTATACAGCTACATTTTCTTAATTCATTGTTTGGAGATATCTGCTGTATTGGTGTCTGTGAGCAGAGTGTCATGTATGTACCTTCTATGACAGCAAACCATGTTGAAAACAATTTGCAATGTATTAATTGTTGAATCTGTCGTATTAGTTTTATTTGAAACTGTCCCATTCTTATTTGTTCTTCAATAAAAATTAATTAATTAATTAACTAATCTTTAGACTCAAATTATCTAAATTTTCTATAGTTATTTCAAACTTGCTGTTTTGTGATCAACTTTGCATGTCCAAACTTGATGTAAATCACTGCTGTTTTTAAAGAGACACCTATCTTTATAAACTAATTCTATAATATCTACATCATAAACTATAAAATTGTCAGCAAACAATATGTCTATAGCCATAGAAAATATTAGAAGCAACTTGATATTTTATTTTGCTGTCATAACTTTCAGCTCTGATGAGAAAGGAGTGAGCCCCAGGCAAATGAAGGACCCTGAAGAATAGGTGGATTACATTTTATTGTAATGTTCAAAGATGAATAGATTTTAGACAGTTAATTGTCTCTACTACAGTAGAAAACAATATGCTAATCATAATGAGACAGGGATATAAGAAAGGAGGGCGTTATGTGAAGGATGTGGTTTTTATGGGACAGGTGAAGGTTTGTGAAAGTTTTTATTCTTATTTCTATGCTTGTTTTGGCAATTGTTGTCATCACAACCCTGTTAACTTTTTTTCATGGTAATCTTGTTGGCTTTCCTTGCTATTTTGTTCATGTTTTTTCTATTCTCCTTTTCTTTACTTCAGGCTTCTTTGTTATTTGTTGTTCTTTATGGAACTATATTTCAAGGGCTCCCCACTTGACCTGCTTCCTCATTTGATATGTCTTTTCTCCAACCTTCAGCTCTCTCCTTTTCTTATTCTTAGTTCTTTTTTACTGCTTATTATTTTGCCTCTTTGCCCCTGTATAAGTGTATCAAGAATAAAATGTAACTGGTTCTATAAATTAAACAGGAACATTTAAGTGTATATTTTGGCAAAACTTAAAGAACTGTACTTAGAAAAATAAATTAATGAACATTTTTGTTTTAGTCTTTTAAGATCAGGTTTTGCTATATTGCTCAGGAGGACTTGACCTCACTTTGTAGCCCAGGCTGGTCTAGAACTCACAATGATACTCCTGTCTCAGCTTCCACAATGCTGGGATTACAGTTACGTGCCACCATGCCCAGCTTCAACTAATATATTAACAGACACCAGCAATCCCATTTTCGTTCAACATCTAAGGCAATCACTATTTGTCTGCATATATCTTGACTATACAAATAGTCTCTTCAAAATGCTCTATACCAACACTTTACCCTAACTGCCAGAGTCCCATTTCCTATATATTTTCTTTGTATCTGTTGCCTTAGCACTTATCTTTGTCTCTTCCTATTAACATTCTTTCATTTCACCCTCCTATCTATGTTCCAATATTACACACATTCTAGTACAATATCACCTGTAAGAGGTAATGAAAATATTAAAATAGGATTTACTGGACATAAATCATGTACCCTCCATTCTGCTGACTTTTTATATCTAAAAAGAATGCTGTTATTTCAACAGAGCAACAACATCCAGCATAAAGTTTCAAAGCTTCTAGGGAAGAAAAATATTGCAAACACACCAATATATGCCTGGAAAATAAGTTCTAACAAAGGAATTATTGAATCAACAACACACTCTCTACACTAGTTGACCTCCACCCTCAGAAGCAAGAAAAGAAATAAGCAAATGAATAGATACATAGAAAAGATACTTCCTATGTACACACTAGAAGATGAAAATGAAAGGCAATAAGAAGCCTCAAGAGAGCCTGCCCAGAGCAGATACAAGAGGCATCAAAGGAGAAGAAGCCATTAGGTAGTGGAGCTGTACAAAAGGATTTTTTTTAAATAAAGAGCTAAATAAAATCATATAATTAAAAGAAGATTCGATCTAAAAGACCATAGGAATAATGTACAAACTGGTACACGTAGTTAGAAGAAAAACAAATAGAAATTTGGAAGAGCTGATTAAAATGGTTCAAAGTGTGAATAACAAATTCACCAAAGGTATCGATACTCCAAAATGGTCTCACATCAGGAATCTCAAAAACGGAAATTCCACCCAACTGTTACAAAAATAACTAACATGAGGCCACATTTCAGAAATACAGAATCAAATGGAGAATGGTAATGAGTTACTCAGAGAAGCCTTAAAAATAATAAAAATAATTAAACATCAACTAAGACCTACTATACGATGATGGGGACACCAAGCTATCAGTAATTGAAGTTAGAGAAAAAAAGAGAAAAGCACACATAGAACAAAATAGTTTGTCTTCAGAAATCATAATCTAAAACTTCCCAAGTATTAGAAAAAAGATTTCAGCATATAAGTAACCCACCGGAACCCCAGCACACAGAGCAATCAGGAGACCAGCAATGTGGAGGTGCCCCAAGCAGCAGTGAGGAGCCAGCGGCTGGTCATCAAGAACCTTGACAGCAGACCAGTCCCAGCCCCTCCCACCCAAAGGTCACGCTTAGCTCCATACCCAGCGCAGATCCATGGCAAACCTGACTGGAATACAGAGCACTTTTTGGGAGACCTGACCTGGCACTGTCGAAGAACTGTGAACACCACTGATGTTTCACTACTTTCATACTCCTTATTTGTCTGATGGGTAACTCTTTCACATATAGTTGGAGGTCCTTTTGTTTTGTCTTAGGTGCTCATTTTTGTTTTTGTTATTTTTTCTTGTTTCTTTTTTCTTTTTTATATTTATTTATTTATTTGGTACAGGGTCTTGCTATGCATCTGAGACTCACAGCAATTCACCAATCTCAGCCTCTCCAAAACTGGAATTACAGGCATGTACTGTCACGTCTAGTCTTGGTGGCTGGTGGTTGGCACAGTATCAGTACTGGGGAACGAACCCTGGTCCTTCTGCTTGCCAGAAAGACATTTGGTCCAGTAAGATATCTCCCAAGCCCTCTCTTTTCTTTCTTATGTGTATTCTTTCCTTTCATCCCTTCCTTTATTTTCCATTTTTCTTGTCTCTCCTGCTTCTTCATTTTAACTGTTTAAGTTTCTTAGCTATCATTTTCATTTTCTTGTATTGATTGTCTTTCTTACCTGAAGTACTTATTGAATTTAAATTTTCAAATAAGTAATCATTTTTCTCTTCCCTTCTGGTAGTTTCTGTGCATTCTATTTCATTCCTTCCCTCATGTGTTCTCCAGCATCCCCAAAATCATCATTACTCTTTGACTTACTGCATTGACTGTACTATAGTTGACCTCACCATTTTATTCTGTCACCTTCCCACCCTACCTGCTCAGCACAAAGTGGTAAAGTCTCTCCATTATGAAGAAAATCATTGCAAAATGATGTGATATATCTTTGGTTTTATTATATAACTTTAGTTTGTTGCTATGGTTGTTGATGCCAAGTTAATCGTTTCCTTAGTCTGTCAGTAGATACACTATAGACACAGCTATTGTTACTATTAATTGTACTAATTTAACCAGATATCAAACATGGTCTCATCTGCTTTTCTTTCCTACATAATAGTGCTCTGATTGATTGGGGTTATAGCCACCACCAAAACCCAGTACCAAAGGATTGGGTGCTGAGCCAAAGCATACATTTTTTGTCATTTTATTTTTGAAGAACACAAAGTAGAGATATAGGGAATAAAACAGCATTAGAAATAATATTTCACTAATCAAAGTAATAGTAATTCTACAGTGGTTTCTAGAGATCATTCTTTTAAAAGAAATAAGACAGAACATCGTGTGTAAACATGATATTGTCTCCCTAGTATAAGAACTTGAAAGAATAAATAGGATCTGAAAGTTACGATGGATATTGTGAAAGGAAAATAAATTGTTCAAAAGGTAGAATCAACTGAGATGAGGGAAAGGAAAACAAAAAGAAAGAGCAAGCTGGGTGTGGTGGCACATGCCTGTAATCCCAGCACTTGGGAGGCTGAGGCAGGAGGATTGTTGTGAGTTTGAGACCAGCCTGAGCTACAAAGTGAGCTCAAGGCCAGCCTGAACTGCACAGTGAGACCCTGTCTCAAAAAGACAAAAAAAAAAAGAAAGAGCAAAACAAATATATACGTCTATACACTGGATAGCTTGGATAATTGTGCTGCTGATTTCTGCTGGTCTATTGAAAGGAACAGTTAATTCCTAAATTTTTAACTCTCTCCTTTTAAATTGTTTATACTTCCTTTGGAGTTTAATGGAGCCTGGGGAGTCCTTCTTTTCTAGCTATGGTGATTGAAGCTCTTGGGCTGGCTCTGCTCACTCCTTGTCTACAGCTTTCCTTGGCAGATGCTTCACATTGCTGGCATCCTCCTTCTGCAGTCTCGATATCAGCTCTGATTTCTGCATCACAACTTTGTGCATTGTTCTCTGGAGGGCTCCACTAGGGATTTTGACTATATCACACATGGCCTGCATCCAAGACTTACTCTGAAATGCTTTTGGCAGCCTCCTTGTCCCTATAATGCTTACATTATTTATGATTCACCAAAGCAGAGTTAGATCCATGAGGCCAAGGTTGACCATCAGCTCAAGCAGTGAACACAACCTCTTGCACCATGATTGAAACCTTGTCTAAGGGTTTGGACTGCTGAGGATGGTGAAGTGACTATGGGAAAACAATTTTCTAGAGTTCCTTGTGTGAGCACGATTCTGAGTGTTCTTTTCTCAAAGCAAGCTTTTATGAAGAGTTTATCCTCTTACATCCTGGAGCCTCTGATGGGAAGGGTCTGAATCATGGGGTTGTCCTCCAGGCTGCATTCCTATGGCCCTAATTCAAACGCCTGGCTTAATTTCAATGCTGCTAATGTCTTGAATAAACACTTGATTTTGGGTCCCGTTTTTAGATATAGTTCTTTTCTAGTTAAACTACTACCTTTTTAAAACCTTTCTGCTCTATCTTTGGCTCCTGATTCTCATGGTAAACCTCTGTAAATGCATCCAGCCCTTGCCCTGCTGCTGCCTGCATTCTGCCCTGCCTTGAACTTTCCTCTGCCAAATTAGTCTGTCACCTTTAAACTTAACCTCAAGGTCTCAGAGGATGACAAAATATAGACAAGCTCTGTGCCAAACTGTTTCACAAAATACTTCTAGTTCAGTTCCTAATCATGCACTTGGTTCAACCTGAAGCCTCATAAAAATAATCTTAACTGTACAACTTCCAAACTACATTCTCTCATGAGTTTTCACCAGAGTCATCCATCAAGGTTTACTTATATCTTGCTATGAATCCTCTCACCTGCATCCCCCAGCCTCTCCAAGCCCCTCCCATACACCCCTTGCCAACACTGAACCATAGCTTCAGATAGTAGTCATAGCACTGATCCCTCTTGTCTGGTATTCATTTTCTGTGCTAGTCAGATTTTCATTGCTATAAAAAATACCTAAGAAATCAATTTAGAAAGAAAAATTTCTATTAGCTTATAGTTTCAGGATTTTGGTCCATTAACTGCTCACCTTCTGGGCTTGTCATTAGTCATAATCATCATAGCAAAGAGTGTGATGTTTAACTGAGTTGCTCTTCTCAGCACAGCCATGGGGCACAGAGAGTGAGGGGAAGAAAAGCTAGGGAAAAGAGTTTAAAGACTTGCCTTCAGTGACCCATTTATGGGACAAAGAATATCATGTGGCAAAGGGTAGTTGTTCTCCTAATCTTTAACTTGTTGCTCGTAAAAAAATGATTTACATTTTCTTTTGAGGCAATTTGGAACTTACAGGCTACGTTTGCTGATAGGAGTGACTCTTTATGTCTGTCTAATGATGCCCAGTGGATAATTATGAGCAGAACAAAGGTTGAACATCATTTTTTATCTATGCTCTCTATTACATTAAAATTTGGGGTCTTATCCCAGCCAGCTCTGTATATAGAGCCACTAAACACTTAGGGAGGGTTTGTTGAAAACGTGGCATTAGAACATCTCCTGATCCCAAATTTACATAAGTATGCTCATCTTCCCAGTATAAGGACATCAAGACAATACATGTTCAAGGGTGTTCAAATACCAGTAGGTACGCAGAATCTTCTAGTCCTTCCCTTAATACTATGGCCACTTTAGATTTTTAGCTAGTGCTATATACATAGCTCAGCAGACTAAGCCCCTGCTTAAGGAAGGCACAGGGACCAGGGTTCCATCCCCCCCGTGCCGAGCTGGCCCACTCCTGAGGCGGTGATTGAGACTTGGTGTGGTGGCGCACACCCGTAGTCCCAATGTTTGGGAGGCTGAAAACAGGAGGATCACTATGAGTCTGATCTGTGTACAGAGACCCTATAGTAAATACACTAAAAAAAAAAAAAAAAAAAAAAAAAGGTTTTAGCTAAACTTCTACCCCAAGAAAAAAACACTTATTTTCACAGAGACTAGACTCCTCCCTAAGTGTCAAACACTTTAGAGCTCCCTTCCAAGACTGAATTGAGATAACAATGAAGGGATCTCTAGCTCACACCAGAAACTCTATAAAAGCTAGACTCTCCTCTTTGTTTTTGTCTGTTTCACATTCATCAAATACACGCTTTCTTCAGCGCCTCAAAGTGAAGTTACTTTCTCATCATCTCATCTGTACTCTACAACCCTGTCACCGGCACATACTGTAAGTCTTTTCTGGGATGAAAGTCAAGAGTCTGAGTTGGGGCAGCCATTTCTTCCCTGGAGAGCTTGCCTTTCACTCCAGCCGGTGGCGCTTCAGGGCCATACCTCACTTAGCAAATGCATCAGAGGGATCCATTTATGAGGTTAGCACCGCCATAATTCAGCCACATTTCCAAATTTCCTCCTCTAACCACATGAGACTTTTGAGAATCATTTTAGATGGAAAATAGAAAAATCTACATGGTATAATATTTACATACTTCACTAATATTCGGTAAATGCATTTTTTTTATATATTTGATGCAGGTTCTCAGTACACAGCTCCATTCGTAGTGATCCTCCTGGAAAAATATTTAAGATTTGTTTGAATTTAACATTTTGTTCAAAAATAATTCACAGTCATGTTTTACATCACCATAATCAGGTAGTGAATCACACTTTAGACATAAAAACAGCTTTTTACATATTTCTAATTCATTGTTAAGATAAAAGTAAAGTTTGATTTCCACCAAATAGTGCATGTCACATTTACTTCTAAAACACTGGAATTTACAAATATATTCTTTTATTCCCATAATTATAATTAATATGCCTTCAGCAAGGGATATCTATATCTAGATATATAGATAAATGTATATATTGAACAGAATGGCTTATCAATTTGGACTAAAGAATGTATTTGAAACTGAATGACTGATACTGTTATGAATTTGAGAAACATATATATATATGCAAGGCAAGCCTCACAGATACTGGACCTAGAGCTGACATGTTTACAAGAGAAAGAGATGTAATTACGTACAAAAACATACACAGAAGCCTCAGTATCGCGAAACCATGAGGTGAAATCCCTGAAACTATGAGTCAACATTAATTCTCTCTTTTTTAATCAGTTTTTTCAGGTATTTTTCAGTGATGAAAAGTTGAGTCATATAAATTTATAGTGATTCAATATAAATATGAAATGAGTAACAAACTTTAAAATTGAGTATAATATAAATTGATGTTATAAAAATCAAATGAAAGAAATACCAATTTAAAATTATGGCACAAAATTATGATTTGGCTAGAATCTGACTTCACTTAAATGGATCAGCTCTTCACATACTATCAGTATGGTTTGGCTTTCCACTCTGTAAAGGAATCAAACTCATGTGCATACATTTTCACAAGTTTGGAAAATATTACTTCCAAAACTAACAGCTGCTGTAGTTAACCATCATATTTAATTATTCACAAAATAGCAGAACTGAACAAAAGAAAAAATAACCTTATATTGTTGACATAATAATGATAGTAGATATTTGGAAAATTAAATCAATGTTTAATCAGTTCAGAGAGAATATATTTTAAAAAGTGAAGTTTGGACTTAGAATTGAACAAACACATTTTTTTAAGCTGGCACTAATGGAATGATCTATGAGATGAATCACAGGCAGATATTTAAAGAATATTTTGCTGTAACACAAAAGCCCGTATATTTAACTTCATCATAGATATCTGAGTTATAGCTTACAAGTTGATCAAAATGTCTGTGTCCTCAAACCTCAATTATATGAATAAGCATGTATATCATAAACTCAAGGAAAAGACAGACATTTAAAAATTCCAAAATGAGGGGCAAGGGAGATGGATCAGTGGAAATAAGCATTTCCCAGGCAAGCACAAGTGCCTGAGTTCAATCCCCAGCTCCACAAAAAAAAAATCCAAAATATATGGATATGATTTATCCATAAAATATTATTATTTTGTATATTACAAAATAATATACCATATCATTTCACCAGAAATAAAATTAAAATGAGATTTTCTTCAATTTGATTGATTTTAGCACTAAGTAATAAAAACAGAATAATTATAACATAAGTTTTGCAAAACATCACTTCAAATATCATTAATTTGAGTCACACATTTGCATGCGCCATCCCTCAACTGCAGATAGTTTCCATTCAATCCTCTGTGTGAATATAGTTAGTACAGAATCTGCCATATTTCAGTATTACAACAAGCATAGGTTATGAGGTTGCTAAAATAACCTCATTTTTATATGTAACTCTACCTTATACTTAATTAAAATTTATGTATATGTTAAATTGATTTTTGGAAGGCTTCAGATAGGATCATTAAAAGAAAAAATAGAGTATATACCACCTGAGAGACAATTCTATTTGAGAGACAATGCCAATGAAATCTTTTATTTTATGTCTTTAACTTCAGTTGTGAAGATACAATGAATTCCCAACAATAGTCACTACAAATAATATGGTTAGAGGGCCAGCCATATTGCTTAGCGCACACGCAGGCTCCAGGGTTCGAACCCCGCGTGCCATGCCTGTGGAGTGCACTGAGACAGCAATTGAGCGTGGTTTGGTGGCACGCACCTTAATCTCAGTGCTTGGGAGGTACAAAACAGGAGGATCACTGAAACATGTCTGAGCTACGTAATGAGACCCTTAGACCCTGAACTAAATAGATATTAAAAAATAAATAAAAATATGTAAACGAATAAATAATATGGTTTGAATATGTGAAAAAAATAAAAAAAAAACAGGCAAAATAATAGTGCAGATTTTCTTTCATAGCATGAAAGTTAGTATGCTGTTAGTAAACAGAGACAGACTGGAAAAATTAGTGTGGGGTGAGAAGATACATCATTTCACAGTTGCTAACAAAGTAACAGCAAAAAAAGTCAGCATTGGTTTCAAAGTTACTTAGTCCTCATAAAATGGTAGCAGTAGATAAGAACAATAGCATTTTAATTATATGAAACTAATAATTTACATAAATTTTGCTACTATATTTTGTAATCTCCTTCAAAATGTCACAACACCAGGTATTTGTTCAAAAACACTGTATCTCTGCTATTTTTTGGGATGAAATAACAGACACAGACAAGTTAAAGGAGGAGAGGTTTATTGTAGCTCACAGTTTGTAGAGGTTTTAGCCCTTAGTTGGCTGGATCCAAGGCAAGAGGGAATGACCAGTGAGCATGGCTGAGGAGAACTGGTTCTTGGCATGGCAGGAGGAAGGCAAGAGGGAAAAGGAGGGACAGGGAGGGAGTCGGAGATAGAAGGAGGAAGCAGGAGGAAGTGGGAGGGTGAGGGAGGGAGTGGGACAGAGCTGGAGCAAGCAAGAGAGAGCAGGACAGAGAGGGAGAGCAGGGGGAACAGGGGGTGCAGAAGGAGAGGGAAGGAGGGAGAGGGAGCTGGGGGAGCAGGAGGGAGCAAGAAAGGAACAAGAGGGAGCAGGAGGGAGCAGGAGGAGCAGGAGGGAGCAGGGTGGAACAAACCTTTCTTTCCTTGTTCAGTTTATTTATGTTATAATTCTACTGGTTTGTTCCTACCCTTAGCCAACACAGCCTTTCTCATTATACACAGTCATAACTTTGCTAAATCAGTTTATAGACTAACACAGTTGTTACGTATGCATGGGATCTTTCCACCTCCTGAATGCCCGACTTATGTGTGCAGGAGGCTTTTAGAGTACATCTACACATGAATCATAATAGCATCTTTATGTTTAAATATTTATAAATACATGCTAATCAATAAGATCTACAGATCCACATATATATCTTCTATGGAAATACCTGCTAATCCATATACGTATATATAATAATTATATATATATATATTTATATATAACAATTATATATTATATATAATATATTGAATATATATAATTCTTACATATATTATATTACATATATAAGAATTATATGTATTATATAATATATATAATAATTTCTCTTATAGGAGAAGGGTTATTTTAATGTCATTTCAAATAAACCATGCATAGTAATCCATAGCCCCAAATCCCATTTCTTACTTCAAAGAGGAGGATGTTTCCTTCTCCTATATTTTAAGAAAATAGAGGAACTCAACAAGTTCTTGACATCAAAAACAGAACTTTTTATTTTCTAGATCTTTTTTAGAATGTGGATGCAATTGTGTGTGATATCCATCTTCTTTTTATTGTAAGATTTGTTTATTTCTATCATGACATAGCTGCATAATCAGGAGCTAAAGCATAAGTAAGTAGACATTGAGGTAAATTCCTTCAGAACTTGAGAAAGTCTGTGCTTGTGGGAGAAGAGGCATAAATCGTGAATACAGAAAGCACACTTAAAACACCCCAACACATAGTATGTGTAACACCGACTTTTGTGGTGAGTTTGTTAAATGTTTATTGTTTGGTAAGTGGGATTTCAAGCAGTAAATATGCCACATTAATGGTGCAGATCTGAAGAAAGATACTAATGCCAGCAATCGCAGTTGAATTATCTGAAAATGTCATTTTCATGTTCAGCTTGAGAATAGTTCCACTATGATTTACATTAATGAAACAAAATGTAACTCTAATGTCACCCACCATTTTGGGAAACTGTTTCTTTTCTTACAGGATCTTTGGAAACACAGTTTCATTCATGCATCCTGATTTTTAAGTTTTCACATACATCCTCAATTTTAAAACAGGTTTTTAGCAAAGTCCTACTATACTTTTTTTTTTTTTTTTTTTGTCTTTTTGAGACAGGGTCTCACTATGCAGTTCAGGCTGGCCTTA
Source organism: Ctenomys sociabilis (assembly GCA_004027165.1). NCBI lineage: Eukaryota > Metazoa > Chordata > Mammalia > Rodentia > Ctenomyidae > Ctenomys > Ctenomys sociabilis. The sequence continues at coordinate 56,403 of PVKA01009547.1, read as the reverse complement.
AGCTCACTTTGTAGCTCAGGCTGGTCTCGAACTCACAACAATCCTCCTGCGTCAGCCTCCCAGTGCTGGGATTACAGGCCTGCGCCACCACGCCCGGCTTTAGTCCTACTATACTTGATTGTGACACAGGTAAAAACATTTTATAAGTCATCTAAAATTCTAAATTTCAGGTCAGGTCTCACTTCCTTAAAATATGATTTAAAGAATAAACACACACACACACACACACACACACACACACACACACACACACACACCCCAATTTAATGATTCCAGTGTCACTAGCCAAACACAGGCTTCTACTTGGAATTTTGCTAGTGATTAGCTTTTGGAATCCTGGACGATATTCTGGAATCCACGTTGCCAAGCAGAACAGAAACGGGAGGACTAGTAATAAGGTAAGCTACACTGTAGGCAAGCTGGTTGTCATCAGATGTTCATACAAGGTGGCTACCATCCCAGACGATCAGCATTACCGACTACGGCAAGCCCTGGGTGGTGTTCCGAATGTGAACTGGGAAAAGGAGCAAAATCTGTCATGCCTCAGTTGAAATTTGACTCTACTTGGAAGACAGAGTGACTGTGAAAAAATGTGATAAAAGATGAGTTTTCCTTTGGTGAGTATAGTTTCTGGATAAAACTAAGATTTGAGAAGACAAACTTATACTACTGGTAAAGGATATATGTTTAGAATTAAGCAGAAAGAAACAAAATTCAACATGAAAAAGAGAACAGAGGAATATAAGTCAGTGCACTTTTGATTATACAGTTCATAATGGCTTAATAGATTACTGTTCAGCCTGGGTGCCCTACCCCCACCTTCTCATCCTGGCTTTATTTGCTATGTGCTGTAAGAACATGTTTCTCTCCCAACTCGTGTTTTTGCTGCAGAAATTGATCTGTGAACTTGAAAACAATTGGAAGTGGATGAAAGTTGTATCTTTTAGGATGTTCCTTAACTAATAACTGATAAGTTCAGCAGCAGTGAAGCCCTAATCTTTCCATTCCAGTTCAGTGGATTTCTCAACTGTGATTTACACAATCCATGGAGTGAGACCAAGACTGAGCTTTGTCTTGTGATTATGCATTTGCTTGGATTTCTCTCCATCTCTACTGGACTCTTTTCTTTACATCTTGGTTCATTTCTCCTTGGATCAACTTTTTACTACATTAGTTGCATAGTAACCCTGAGCTCATGGTTCATGTCTTAGGAATAATACTAAAATCAAGAGACAATAATTTTTTACTGTGGTTACAGTACTGGTAGTGTTTATTTTGGTTTACTCTAAGCTGAGTTTAGACAAAGAGGAAAGCTTTGTATAAATGCCCTAAAAATTGAAAAGATTTGTAGGGTATTTCACAGAGAATTAAGAACTGAAGAGCTTTGTCCAGAAAAACAAAGTATAAATGCTGAGAACATAAGGAAAAATTGTAATTTTTCATTAAAATGAAATGTATGATAGCTTTAGTCCCTTATGACTTCTCTATTTTTTATTTGAAGGAAAAGTAATGAAACAAAATAGATTATAAGAAACTGCTACAACATTTTAAGAAATATTGGTTTTCACACACGAATTTCTCAAACAAAACTACAAAATGCCTCAAAAACAAATATTTGTTTAAACATCACTTAAGGATTTTAGGCAAAAACAAATAATAAACTACAAACCATTGATACCTATCTTTTATTCTGTTTAGTTTTGTTTTCTGTATTGAAAGTGTCATACTATGTAGTCCAGGTCTTGAATTCCTGCAATTGAGCTATATTTCAGTCTCAGCTTCTTGAGCATTTGGCATTATGCAGTCATGTTACCAAGCCTTGTTTATTCACAAACTTATAAAAGCTTCATTCTAGTGATAATTTATCCTTTGATTAGACTGTAAGAAATGGTAACTTTTCTTTTACTAAAAGTTGTTTTCCTCTTTCTGAGGGCCACCTGCCAACCACCAGCTAGTAACAAGACCCTTGATCCAACATCAAAGAAAATAAATCTTTCCAACAACGAAGAAGCTTGGAGACGATTCACTGCAAACTGAATTTACAAGAAAAAGAAACCTGAATGATATCTTGATTACAGGTCAATCAGAGACCTGAAGGCAGAGGAGTCAGCTAAGTGGTGGCTGGGGTTCTGATCTACGAAAGATGGAAAAATGGTGAATGTGTGTGTTTTCAACAGCTGAATATGTCATAACTTCTTGTGTGATAATCAGTAATGAATATACCAATGTATTCAATGCTATGTATAACTCAAATACATCATATATAATAGCCTTTGCCTTCACCTTGTTGTATGGCTAATGATTTAAGTTATTAGAAAACTGATTGGCAGACTGAGAACAAATATAGAAGCCACTTGTTGGAGAGACTGTTTTTTTTTTTTATTTTTAAGTAAAATAGCTATTTATTCAGCTTCTTGTCATGCCAAAATGTTCTGTGCATATACCACTATAATTAGCACACCCTCTGTAACAGGCAAAATTGTACATCAAATTATGTCATATTACCTGATTATATAAAAATGTAAAATGAAAATGATTTATTAATTCCTCTTAACATTTCTAGTAATTCAGTAAGATAACAGGCACAAAATCTTAGTAAAATATGACACAAGAGCAGTAATACAATTTCATTTAAATTTAACTTGTCATAATTTGTTATGAATATACAAAGACAACAAACTTTTAAAACACTGTATTTACTAAGATTCTGGCAACAGCTTTATGTAACAAGATACAGCATACCAGGTCTGCCACTACTTTTGGCACTAAGGAAAATGAAGGAGAGTGTTGAATCAGACTGATACAACAACCTCTCAAACAAGTGTATGCCAAAAGCTTAACTAAAAAAGACAAGTGGTAAGATTTTAGTGCTCCAGGAGGACCCAAACCCTATAGCATAATTTGAGATTTTCTGGGGTATTAGACAAAGAAATTCTCTGAGCACCCTATATTTATTTCATTTTCAAATAAAGGAAGGTGATGATACTGAAGAAGGCATGAGAAGTGAGCAGGACCTTGGGAATCAGCTCAAAGATTTCCCCAAGTAGAACATTATGCCAATCAGAACTACCTTGCTCAATGATGGCATTTATGGTAGGAGAGTGGAGCCTGCCATTGTAGCTATTGAGTTAATTGGGGCTGGAACCAGTTGCTATCAACATTGACCTTGTCTTGGCTTTTGAGGCATCAAGGCTTCACGGACCATTATAGGCCTCAGGCAGGACCAGAGACTCACAGAAGTTCACTCACTATGAGTCCACTGTGCATCTCCAAACAAGGGGCGTAGGCCTGGACCAGACTCACAAGTAAACATAGAAAGCCCATTGATTAGTTTTAAATCCTGCTCAGAGCTGCTTCATAGTGGTCTCTATCATGTTGTAAAAAGGAAAGACAGAGAATATCTAGTTTGACGCTACCTGCTTTCTTTTTACTTTTAGTATTAACTCTTGAAAATTCACTGGCAATTCCAATGAATGGCTTATCACTCTAGGGAGGTATTTACTTAGTGCCAAATTCAAGACTTGATGCATCATTGACAAAATGCTTCTGGAAGAGATGAGGATGCTGAAGAAGCATCCACAAGCCATCATCATCACAGTAGTGCTCTTCATCACCACCATGGAATTTATGCTGGGCATCAATTTTATCAGTTTTGAAAGAAATGATGGCACAGGTTTCCTTTCCTTGTGCTGAGGTTAATAGGAGAAAACATATCAAGTATATTTGTCAAAGAAATCAAAAAATAGTTCTCACCACAGAAAAGGAAGATGTTTAAACATGAAGGAGAAATAGTATAACAGAAATAAATTTGGGAGCATTCTGGAGAGTGAGAAAGGAGAATTGCCACTGGCTCAAGGCTAGCAAGGGCTACTTAGTGAGTTTAAGAACAGTCCAAGCTATCTAGCAAGTGCCTATCTGAAGATAAAATCATAAGTATAAAAAACAAACTTGCTGATGATGTAGTTTATTCATAGCTGACAGTAAGTTCTAAGTAAGACTTCAGGGATTTTTTTTTTTTTTTTGTACCTTGGATTGTAGGATCTTACAAATCATCAGAAGCGGGGGACTGTTTCAAATCTGGTTGAAGAGCAAATTTCCCACTTGTAAGATGCCTGTAACACTTAAAAACAATGAAGTAATACCAAAAATTGATCACTGAATTACAAGCGGCCTCTTTAAAAGCTTTTCAGTTTTGAGTTTTACTATTTCTCTAGAAGTTTAATTAATTTTCTTTTACACTCTTCATTCTTTTGCAAAGTAATTTTCTTTCCAAATTCTAAAGTCTGAAGTATGGGAACATGTTCTTTCATAGGCATAGGCCAATTATTCAAATGACCTTATTTGAATACATTATTAGTGAGGACTGCGACAGATATGTGTTCATCTCCATTTTCACTCATTGATTTATTTTCTTGTTGTATTTCTTAAAAAAATAAATATTTCATGCATGGTCTCATCCCTGGGAACAATACCAGAGACAGCCTTCTTAAAATGATTTGGCTTATGCCAAAAAGGCACCAATAAAGCAATGTGTCATAATGAAGAGTAGAACAGAAAGAGAAAATTAGATAAAATAGATTTCTAAATACTTTGGCTTTTGTATAAATCTAATTGAAACATGACCTTGCATAGTGTTTGGGTTTCTTAAAGCACTACATTAGGCCTGATGATTCTTAAGCCAATTTTACCTTTCTTATAGAATTTATAAAGAGCTATTAACCTCATTCAGATTTTTCAAGGTCATTTCTGCCATACTTGACTGCAATCTGGCAGTGGTTCATGTTTTTGAGGAGATCTGCTGGATTTGAGGAAAATATACTTGAATGGATTAAGATGAATGGCTACGTTATTTAGAAAGAAACTCTAAATGTATAATCCTTTCTAAAAATATTGAACTTTAATTCCGGTTGTAATTAAATTCTTAGAATTTTTCTGGATGCTAAGTTTCTCCCATAATCACCCAAACACATTCAAGTCTGTCATGTTTTATATTTGTTACATTTAGAGAATTTTTTTTACATATTTTGTGCTTCTGTCTCTCTCTTCTGCCTTCATAGGAAGTTCATATATCAGCTCTGTCTTCTCATTTCCCTGCATTTTTCCTCTTTCTTCTTAATTCAAAGTTCTTATGAAGATAAACATATGGGAGACAGTGGACACATTTCTGAAACATTATCGCGTTACTTCAAAAGACAGAAAAATCATGACCAAATGATAAATCATCATTGAGCTCAATATAAAATATTGGTAAACTTTATTACTAAATGTATGCATATCTCAGGTTAGGACACTTCTGCATTATTTAACCAAGTATAGTATTTTCTGATTCTGGTGTGGATAAGCTTATTTTTCTACAGCTTTGTCAATAATCAGCATAATACCATTTAGAACTGCTTCTTAGAAACTAGTTCATTGAATATGTAAACCTCATTTTATATCATTATATATTTATAAAATATATATTCCAATATATATTAAATAAATTTAAATTATGCTCATTTATTATATTAACTATACTACTATAAAATTTCTATTGAAAATGGTATTCCATATTAATCTGGGTCTTACAATAAAATTATTATTTTTAAGGTTTTTGTTTCTGTTTCCTTTGTTATTTAGCTGGTTATTATAATACAGTTATCATACTGGAAAAAAAGAGAACTATTCATCACCACTCCCTTTGAAAATTAGGTTCTGTATGAAATTCACAAACCTCCTTGAAAGTGCAATCAAAATAAATTACCCTACTTAACCTAAAAGGTGGATTTTAGACTAGCTTGGGAGGATTCTACTGCTAGATTTTCAATATGGACTTTACAGTAAGAGAGCATTGCCTTTTGATATTATAGTTCGTCTCTTACTTGATGGTGATTAACACTCCCCCATCTCCCTGGCAAACCCTAAACACCAGAGCACTTTCCTTTAATAACATTTCTCTTCAACATAGCTCTTCATGATCATCGTGGGAAAATGACTAAATTAAATCAGGAATATGCAAGCATTCCTGTAAACTAGATTAAACATTAAATCTGGTCCTGTAATTTATTCAATGGAAGTAAAGATCGTTTTTTTTTAAATAACAATTAGCACTGACCTGATAATCCCATTGAATTACTGGGTATTTAGAGATTATCTATCTGTCTGTCTATCTATCTATCTATCTATCTATCTATCTATCTATCTATCTATCTATCATTGTTGCCCTCTACTGAAACAATGATAGCCATACTAAAATTAAGTATAACAAATTAAAAATAAGCATTTATGAAATGTAACTGTTACTACTTCTAGTGGAAAAGTGGACATTACTCCTAAAACAAAGTTTATTTAGTCAACGAAAGCATCTAAATATTGGAAATATTTTCTAATTATTCTCTTAGTGTTTGAACTTTTATATCTCTTCATAAGACATCCTCCCAAACATTCAATGTCTTTTATTTGTTTGCATTTACAATGGGGGAGAGTAAGAACTTTCCAAGAAAACCTACTGCATAACTGCAAATCTATTGCAGATAATTTCATAAAATCATTATATTTATATATCTAAAGCTTTGAGAAGATAAATTCATATATGTAAAATTTCATCCTATGTAGAATAAAATTAAGGTAGTTCACATTTATTAATATCAAGAACACAAAGAGGCAAAATTTATTCTCTAATCTTGCCAAGTGTACTTGCATTAAAGAAACAAACACAGAATCCAGGCATATTGTCGCTCACCTGTAATCGCAGTACTGGCAATGCTGAAAACAGGTGCTAGCTGCCTAGTGAGATGCTGCACACATACACACACACACAAAAAAAAAAAAATATATATATATATATATACAAAAAAACAAACATAGATCTTAAATATAATTATATATAGACACAAAAACTCAGCGGGAAAATTTTTTCTTTATATCGTATTAGAGAATTTAATAAATATAATGTTTATTAAAGATTAGGAAATGTCTGCTAATTCTTTTCTTTCTTTTTTCTCCTCTCTCTCTCTCTCTCTCTCTCTCTCTCTCTCTCTCTCTCTCTCTCTCTCTCTTTCTCTCTCTCTCTCTCTCTTTCTTTGTTTCTTTGTGGCACCAGAGATAGAACTCAGGAACTTGTAATTACCAAGCAGGCACTTCTGCTGCTGAGGTATTTCCCTGGTGCCTCTACTATTTTTTTAATAGGAAACTGATGTAAATAATTTGTGTTCATAGAACAAGAAACTTTTATTATCGTTAGTGCTGGTGCATAAAGAATAACAATCAATTAGAGGAGAATACAGAGGGAAACATCAGATATCAAGGTGGTTTTCTGGTCAGGTTCGTTGTTCAGTCTTTTTTTTTAAGAAATAGGGCTTTCCTTTTACTTGACAGTTTTCAGTAATAGTTCCTATGATATGAAATTCAACTGAAGTCTTTCATAGATCAAGTTAAAGGAAAAACAGCAAGCAAAACAGAATTTCCTTAGTGTATCAGAGTATTAGAAATAACATCGTCTTTGTATTTCTACATACATTTTATTTTTATTTATTTATTTTTTATTTTATTGAAGTACAAATATCAATAAGACAGTTTCAAGACACCTTAACAAGACAGATTCATTAAATTAATACATTGCAAACTGTTTTCATAATGTTTTGGTATCATACAAGGTGCATACATTATATATTTACAGATATTATTTAAGCAGATGTCTCTTTTCAGTAAATTAAGAGTGTAGCTGCTTACTTATCTTATTTTTTATACCTAAATTATATCAAAAATTCAATAATTATTTTCCTAGTGGATGACCGTAGTACTAGAAGCCAACATAATATCCTGTCCAACCACCATTAGTGCAGATCTTGCCTCTCATAGGATTATGTAGAAGCACAGCATTATCTATCCCAACTGTACTGTGTATACACACACATCATGATTTTTTCTTTCTATACCCCTTCCTTTGTCTACACCTGTCAAAGGTGGGCACTCCATTGTCATTCAACTAGCTTAGGGCTTGAACTCGACACCACAATCTATCATAGTCCAGCATTCCACAACAATAGTGAGTTATTCAAAGAAGTTGTCAACCATAGCCATTTACAGCTCAGCTTAATATTATGGCCCCGCGATGTATACTTCATTTTTGTACTTTTCTGCTGGATGGTTAAGACCTAGAAAGAGCAAGACTTATATGCCAACACATGTACTTTATATTTCTTATGTGGTCAGTGAAGTCCTCTCAGGGTTTATCTTGTAGTCCTGTACATTATTCTGTAGATCCTTTGTCTGTGTCATACATGTGGATGAGTCACGGCCAAATAAATATATGAAAAAATTGCTCCACATCGCTAGCCATTCGTGAAATACAAATAAAAAAAAATCTACATACATTTTAATGGCTAAATTTGAAAACTTTAAAAAGACAACCCTGTGACTTTTTAAAATACCCTATTCATAACAATGGATGTTCCTGGAGTATAGATCATAGCAGATTGTATCTTGATTATTTATAAATCAAATCAATCTCAAAGATAAATGGGCCAAAATTATCAAAAAATGTAAGTATGTAATTATGTAATTTCTGTACATATTAATTTTATGGATGCATTGATAGAGTAACATATAAGTGTTACTCTAAGTACACATTTAAAACACACATTGAGAGTACAGGAAATCTGTATGTAAAAGTGTATCTAGCAGTTCATTAATTCACCAATTTACAATTCATGCAAATGGTGTAACAGAAAAGTGACATCCAAGTTCAATGACCCCTAGCAATCAAATTATTGAAAAGGAAAAGAGTAGAAAACAAAGTCCAAAAGTCTAAGGAATATTCATATCCCTTAATGTCTTCATGCTCAAATGAGAAATAAATTTTTCTGGAGTTATAAACCCTTAGATTTCCAGTTCGTGTTTACATTGTTTCCCATTCATGTGATGTCTTCTAATACAAATTAACTAGATGAGCCACGGGTAACTCCACTACATGTAATCATGCAATTCCACTACACCGGCTATAATTGTTACAATGTGAATTTTCTTTTAAATGTCATGCAGGTTCCCCAGCACTGCGCAGCATGCAAGCATGGAGATCAGCCCAAGTCTCTTGGTCTCTTCTCTGCTGTTCTGTGTAACCCTTCCTTTTCCAGTGTCCTTTATAGATCTATGACAATGATCACAGATAAGACTTTTACTCTGTGGCTTCTTCATTACCTAGGGACACCTTTGGCAGTGGTAAAACATAAATTAATAATAAAAATTGAGAAGACAACCTCTATGCAGTTCAATTTAGAGTATTCTGTTTTGAAAAGCCAAGAAAAAAGTGCATAATACACAGAGCATAGTATTCAAAGTTTACATTTGAATGAAACTTATTTAAAATTGAGCAATGAAAACTGGTTAGTCATTCTGTCTTCCGAAGAGCTCCATTTGTTGTATGATTCTTCTGCTCCACAGTATTTTAAATACTTTTAAATGTATAAACAATATATACATCAACATGTTTATTTATATATACATGACATCATTGAAAGATTTAACTTGGTATTTATATCATTACAATACTTTTTCACATGTTGATCAAGTAAGTATTTAACTTACCTATATGCCCAAAATATTTAAAAGATAGAATACTCTTAAGGAGATTTACTTTTCCAGTGTGTTTGTATGTCTGTACATGTGTCAAAACTAAAGTAACATAAATACTGAAGCAACACTGGGCACTAAGCAATAAAACATTAGATCATTTATAATTGCATGACAACATTATGGAACAATAATCTGGTTGGATTTTGGAATTCAATCCAAATTACATTCTTGATTTCTGTTTCCATTTTGTTATTCAACATTGCACAAAATATGTAAGTGCTTGGACATCTGTGTCTATGTTTATAAAGTGGTGATAATTATCAAGATCCTATATTTGTTTTGTAGGTAGTGTGAGCTGCTGACGAGCTAATTACTTAACATATCGTCAGCTTTGGTGTATACTTAATATTGAATAGTGTGTGAATCACCAGAAAAAAAGAATACTATGAAATCTAACACTGTAACAAATGATATCAATAACAGCAACTACCATGTAAATAGTTCCAGTGTTCTCTGTTCCCTAGGGAAGAGCAAACAATTCTAATTGAATTTAATAAAAAAAAGAAGTTTAACATCAAAATTGTGTAAATTGTCACCAGTTTATGATATATATTTTCTCAGTCACAAAATAGGGAAATGCAAATATTATAAATATGAATTGCAGTTTTACCCCACCACTTCCAAATGTATTTCCCTGGTGTGAACACAACATTCACCCTCTTCTACTGTATGAACACAGTGACCCGGCCCAGAGGATTGAACTCCAACCCTTGCACTTTCCAGGGAAGCACTTATTCCACTGAGCCATCTCCCCAGCCCTGGCACCTCTCATCTTAAATGAAGGCAGCTCAATTCTTCTGGCTTCTTGGACTCAAAGAATCGAACACTTTTTGCCTCCTTCCTTCTCCCTTCTGAATCCACCCATGATGAAATTGTCCTGGGGCCATTACTCACAGTGATCTTGCGAACCCCATTCTCAGTCCTGCATAACTGTGATAGGCTCCCAACTGCGGATTGATTCACTTCAACAGAGCAGTCAGAACATTCTTTTAGCAGCTGATGTGAGTGAAACTGTCTCAAAAAGACAAAAACAAATTACTTAGAAATCAAATAATTATCTTTTCTATCTAAAGACTGTACAAGAGGTCCTTCTTATATGAGTCACATTATAAAAGTTATAGGTTAACCTACTATTTAAGGAACATTTGCTTTAAAAACACATTTACAAGGACTTCCTTCCCCATAAATCCTATGTTTGAATGCATTATGTTAAATTGTCTTAGAGTTGGAAGTCCCACTTGCTGTAGAAATTTTTGATAATGAAGAGTTGATATCACCAAGTGTATAGTTCTGCAATTAGCATTACAAAAACTAAACTTTCAAATGTCAGATTTATTCTGGATAAATTTATTTTTATCACAAAGGAATTCCGCTTGGCATACCTGAAAGAATACAGTTGTATGAGTCTCATTGCATTCCTGTGGGGACCTTTACCCTAATACACTAACAAAAATCAACACTTTTACACAAATTTTTTTTTCTGGTAAAATATAATTGTTTCTTATATCCCAGAAATTTAAAATGATCTGCAAATCACAGGGTATCCTCCTCCAGTTTCATTGCAATTATGGGTTTGGGGCAAAGTCTATCGATATGCAAGCATAGACACATTTACTAACAACACAAGCATCTTACCTGCTCTTCACCAGCAGCCTTGCTATCATCTCATAAGAATTTCATGACAAAAATATTTAAGAAGCACTGTTATTCGTTACTCAATTAATATTCCTATTACAAGTCTACATTCTTGTGTGGCATACTGATGCTGCCAAGCTACAAAGATCATAAGACAGGGCAAAATGCAGCAGGTATATAAGGTTTTCATTGATGAGTGTACAGCTGCAGGAGTAACAGAAATGAATTTGAAAATGAAAACCAGGAAACTCTGAGAAAAGGAAGCACAATGCCAACTTATATTGCAAAACAGTGTGAAATGGTTCCAGATCATTAGAATTGTCTAAATTTTAAAGCATTTAAAAATATTTCATGAAAAACTTGAGGCTCACATCTTGAGGAGCATACGACTTAATTGCCTGAAAATTCTTAAAGCATTTCAGCAAATTAACAGATAGGAGCACATGGAACAACTATCCCACAAACTCTGTGCCCACATCATTTCTCATTTCTCTTGAAGTTTTTGTCAAATGTATCAGATGCCATTCCTTGAAATGTGTTTTTTGTCTATTCAATACCAAATTCAATTTTGTAATGTAATTATGTGGAACATTTACTTGCTTTCTCAGGCTTTCAACATGCCAAGAATAGCACAACTCGAAAAATGGATGGTAAAAAGATAGTCAAAGTTTTTCAATAGTCAAAGCACTTCTAATTTTCTTAATCCCACTAGACTGTTTAACTATATTGGGAACAATATAGTCAAGTTTTAATATGAGTGATTTAATGAAACTTTTAAAAACAAATTAAAGCAGTCTTAAAGTGCTAAGATGTATAACTGGCTTTCTTTGTCACTCTTTTTGTTCAGATATGTTCTATTTCAATTGCTTAAGCTGTGGAGTTTTTACTTTTTAAATTCTGCTTATACATTTTTTAATGTGGCTGTCCAAAAATGGTTTATTTATTGACACTGAAATTTGAATTTCATAAAGTATTCACTTGTCATAAAATATTGTTTTGTGTTTTAATTTTTTATTTAATGGAAAAAGTAAATTAAAATAAAGAATAAAATAATAAAATATAATAAAAGAATAAAAGAATAACAATAACATGTTGTATATTCTTATATGCAAAGTAGTTACTCAGAGTACAAGACATGGATATTTAAAAATTCTCCAAGGTGATATCACAACAAACCTTTCTTTGCAATGAATTAAGAGAAATTAGTAGTATTAGTATCTTGTATATTTTTTTTCTTCTTTTCTCTTCAGTCCTTTCCCTTTCCCCACCTTGTTTGTTTTTCTTTTTGAACAGTTAATCCTCATTTCACTATATATATATATATATATATATATATATATATATATATATATATATATATATATTGTATATTTACACTTATTACTCTTTTGGTGTCTCACACTAGGCAGAAAATACAATATTTTTACATGTGAACCTGATTTACCACATTTATGAATAAAGACTCAAGTTGCCTGTCTTTCTTTCTTTCTTTCTTTCTTTCTTTCTTTCTTTCTTTCTTTCTTTCTTTCTTTCTTTCTTTCTTTCTCTTTATCCTTCTTTGTATTTTAGTAAGGGTCTATAGGCTTTCACTACATAGCCTGGACTCATAGTGATCCGCCTGTGTTCAGCCTCCCAAGTGTGGGGATTACAGTCCTGTGCCACCACACCCAATGTCACTCACCATCTCAGCATGCCCTGGGGACAAAGCTGGTATGGCAGGCCTAAGCAGATGTTTCAATCCACTGAGCTATTTGGCTGGTGCTCAAGTTGTATTTATTTACATACAAAATCTCAAGGCTATTCTTCTTAAACATATATTAGTACTAAATTGTATTAAAAATGTTTTATTCATTCTTCAGTTGATGGGCATGGGTTCTTTCCATGAATTAGCTATTACAAATTGTGCTGCTGAAATCAAATGTACACGTATTGCGGCAATTTGACACTGGCAATATTTCTGGGAGGACAGAAGCTAAGGAACAGCTGGGTCAAATGGGACTTCGATTGCTAGCATTTTGAGGAAACTCCATACTGATTTCTACAGTGGCTGTGTTAGGTCTGAGAAGCCCACCGCGTGAGGAAAGACTCCAAGAGACGTCCTCTCATGTAAAAGCAAGGGGATTTTATTTTCCATGCATGCATGGGGCTCACTGAACGCACAGGAACAGAGAGCGCCCTTAGTGTAGCAAACATGTTTTTTAAAGGCAAAAACCACAAAATGGGGAGGGAGCAAGCAAGGTTACAGAAGCAGATCGCTTTGGTTAGTTTAGGTTGACCTTTAAAATAATTGGTAGGTTTGAGAATATATGACTTTTTAAAGAAACTAAGAGGGGTAGGCCATAGGGCAACTATTAGTTAACTCTGTGATTTTAGCTGTTTCCCGAGAATGGCTGGGTCAAAGTGACTTATTTTATAAGAATGTTCCCAGGCTGGAGAATAAATGTTTTTCCAAGGTAGGCCTGAGGTTTTTGTGTTCTCTTTGTTTTAAAAACATTGATAATTTAAGCTCTATGGTCTTAAGCAGATATAACATTAGGCAGTATCTATACAAGCTGACATGGTTTGTTGATGTACTAAGGCGACGCATACAGAACAGGATGGCGGTGTAACCTCATGTATGCTCTTAGAAATTATTTAGGCTTTACAGCTGCACTTGAATATACTCCCAGCAACAGTGCAAAGGGTTCCTTCCATGCCCACAGCCTCTCCAGCACCAAGAATGGCAGTGTTAGAATGATAGTCTCTTTAATAAATGGAGCTGGAAAAATTGGCTTTCTTTGGGCTGAAGACTTAAACTAGATCCATATTTATCACCATGCATAAAACTGAAGTCAAAATGAGTCATGAACTAAATAGTAAAATGAAAGAAAAAACTAAATCTATTGGAAGAGAAAATAGGTAGAAATACAGAAGATGATGTAGGTGTAGGCATAGAACATGAACAAAAGTGTCAGATTAGTTGACTACCATTTTCCCATTCACAGTGTCAATAGTTTCTATACATATGATATTAATGCAGAAATGATAAACTAGTATTACGATGCAGCACAAGCAAGGAATCTTCAGTGTCGTATTTACTATATATCAGATAACATTTGTCATCATTTTTCTTTTGAGAACTTCAAACCCAATGTAGTTAGTTATTTTCTCTAAAGGAAACACATTTTCCATCTTTTTGAAGTGAAAGAAGCGCCCTCAGATGAACGCAGACTCTCCCTTCCCTCCAGCTCCTGATGGACTCATTCCTCTGTGTGATGGAAGAAGAAACTAGGACAAACTGGTCATGAGAGCTAAACTGGGGATGGAACTCAGGGCCGAGTGTGTGCTGAGCTTCATTTCCAGCTCTGAAAGTGAAATAGTTGGCTCAAGAGAAGATCTGCATCATGGTGTTTGCTTCCCTCTGAGCATACCATGCTGTAGAAGAGGAGGGAGATGTTGATTCCATAGTGACATAGAAGAAGCAGTACTGATGAAAGCACAGAAAACTGCCCCCTTTTATTGTTTGATTAAAGGAGTTGTATTCATTGTCACAATTGTCTGACCTGTGAAGAAAGCCTGTGTAGTTGCAGAACTTAGTTCCTGGGCCCCATGCACCATTTATAACGGCCAACAATGAAGTCAAAATGGAAGTCAATAATATTGAGGACTTCCTTGAGGCATTATGCCTTCCTGACTCCCTGGCACTAATTTCTACCAGAATGGACAGTGAAGATCTGGAACATTTCCATGCTCATAGGAAGTCCTCATGGACAGCTTTGTTTGAACTAATTCTAAGTTGCCCTTTGGCCTGGCACAAATCTCTGAACTAATAGATTTTTTCTAGCATTCTAACTTATCACATGGGGATACTCAAACTTTGACCAAATCACCCAGGATCAAATACTGCTGATAAAGGTATTTTTGTTCAATTCTCTACCCATAGCAAGCTCAAGGCCAGAGGCTACTGAAGCAGTTCTCCCTTTGAGATTCTAATACTTGGCAAGCACTGGCTTTATGGAACAGCCTGACTTCTATAAAAATTTATGAAACTGGGGATTGAATTCAAGTCCTTGAGCTAAAAATTCTATATTTTTGAATCTATTAGTAATTAACCTATTATAGAAATAAAGGAAAAATTCTATAATATATCCTTTTAGTTCAGGGAGATTTCCTTCCCTTACCATTCTTAGTACTCCTTACTGCTGGAAAAAGTTTGAGCACAATCCTTTGGTAATTAAATATTGAATAAGGATTTATCTGGTACCAGAAAATCTACCAGGTGATTGCATTACATGGGTTGAGTGGTTGAAAATTTTCCAGCACTTTCCATCATAGGCAAATGTCAGTATTTTCATCTACTTTTTAAATATTGGTAACTTGGTGTTTGGCTATTGAGCATTGTCTCACATTTGGAAGCATGAGGAAGATTTTGACAGGGGTTTCCTTCCACTTTTAGTGTATGGTTCAGTAAGTGAGAAATGGAGGCCTCCAGCAAAAAAAAAAAAAAAAAAAAAAAAAAAGTGCGTTCTTCAAAGGAGAGGGATGACTGCATTCAGAAGCTCAGTTGTGGAATGTTTGCACTGTGTATATGTATTCTGTTCATTGTTTCTGTCTGCCTAGTGATTATTCTGGGCTATCTTTCTGAACATCCAAAGAAGACAAGTCCATGATGTAGGCAAAATAGAATTCATTTCTCTCTGTGGAAAGATGCATTTTATTTTTGTCGAAGAATTTGGTCTAATAAAATGGAAATGGATAAACGGATAAAAGATCATGTACTTCATAGGTTTAGAAACATCATGGCTTAAAATTCTGAAAAATTTGGGCAATAAAGTGTCCATGGCAGTTCATGGATATTGTGTATGGACATGTGGAAACCACCTACTTTTATTGTCACAACTAATGAATCATTTATCGATTCATTTAAATGATTTTTGTTATATTTTGGTGAGATTAGTGTGAGTGGAAAGTTTCACTGCTTCCCAAGGGTAACTGGAAAAAAAAATCTTATTAAACAGTTGGGAAGATCTCTTCTCTTCCAAATGATGTACCTTCCTTTATTTGATTTATGTGCAGATTTTCAATGAGTTGTCAAATAAGATTTTATTTCTCAGTAACTTTGGCTTCACAACATTAAACCCTAGTGTAATGTGTAAGTAATTAAGAGATTTCTGACATTTAGTTTTGTAAACATATCAACTGTAGAATTTAGGCATTTTTACTTTCATAAAGTAAAAATGAGTCTAGAGTTTAAATCTCTCTGGAAGTGTATGTAGATATATTTCAGTGCATTTCAAAAATCTAATTTAGGAGATTTCTAAATATCTGCATAGTAAAAATGAGAACGAATTGAAATAAATATTTTGATACACAGTTTTTCCAGCTAATAGATTTACAATTTCTTACACTGGTTGTAATCAATATTTAATTCAAAGAGAGGGAAGCATTAATTTTATTTACAGACTTTTAAAGGTTCCATACATTGCAAGTTATCAAGCTTGAAGCAATTAAAATTGTGTTTTTTGTCATGGACAAAAATTCAACTCATAAACCACAATGTTGAATAGACTTGGAATGTTTTCTTTATAATTTTTTTGAATAGCCAAATGAAAGCTTATCACAGAATGCTTGAATTTTCTTTTCTCTTTCTGGAGCATCAATACTAGCATATAGATGGCAACTATTATATTAAAAATAAAATATATTTTCACTATCAAAAAAGAAAGTAACTTACCAAAAAATGTCATTGAGAAGTACAGAATATTGTTTTGAAATTTTACAAATTGAGCATTATTTGACCAGCCATCACTGCCACTGATAATTAGAAATATATTTCTTAGGCTTCTGTTATTGAAATGATATAAACCCTATTAAAACCATATCAGAGGAGAGTGGGAAAACAAAAAGCACATCAAAGTGCCAGTCAAATAGCTCAGTGGACTGAAGCAACTGCAAACAGACACAGGGGCCAAGGGTTAGCTCTCTGGCCTGCCAGCCAACCCAGACCCCGGGATATACTGAGGCAACTGAGACTGGGTATGATCAGAAAATTTGGTTATGCCCAGTAAGAAAGATTTGTACTTAGTGTTTCGACAGGATATCACGTCTGCATCTTGTACTATAAATAACCATTACGAAGACAACAAAATGCAATGTATTAATTATTGAAATTGTCCCACTAATTGCTTTTGAAACAGTCTCATTGCTATTTGTTTCTCAATAAAAAAAAAAAAAAAAAAAAAAAAAAGACTGTGCGTGGTGACACACACTTGTAATCCTATCTTTTGGGAGGCTGTAAACAGGCAGATCACTACAAGTCCAATCTAGTAGTGAGACCCTGAACACCCTGTAGACCCTTCCCTAAAATACGGATAATAATACTAAATAAAATAAAATAACAAAAATGTTGACACTTAAAGGCAAGAATTTATAAAACTTAATTGCCAAAGGATATATTTTAGTAATTGTACATACAATAAGAGAAACTCTCTATTCTATAAATAATTACCACACTTTAAGTTTAGTGTATCATTTCTAGTTCTTCAAGCACATAAAATAAATAAACCCTGAATTTGACATTCTAGAGACCTTATGAAATTCTGGAAGCTAATGATGTATTTTTACAGCCATTTAATAAGCATTCAGGCACATTATTTCTGAAATAAGCTTTTTTCCAATTAAACTAGGGAAATGAAAATAGTTTGTGCTTTTATTTGTAGTGATAACCTCATATGTCAGTTATAGTGTAGAATTCAAGCTAACATAAAGAAATAAACACTAGTTTGAAAGTATTTTTCTGATACACAATTTATGACCATAATAAATATTTCTTTATTAAAACCTCATGAAAGCCGGGCGTGGTGGCGTAGGCCTGTAATCCCAGCACTCGGGAGGCTGAGGCAGGAGGATTGTTGTGAGTTCGAGACCAGCCTGAGCTATAAAGTGAGTTTAAGGCCAGCCTGAACTGCACAGTGAGACCCTGTCTCAAAAAAAGAAAAAAAGAAAAAAATAAAAAATAAATAAAACCTCATGTTATCTGTTGATGGAGAATGTATTAGATTTTAAGAGAGGACATTAAAATCTTTGCTCTAGCCTTTAAGTTGGGCTATTACAAAATACTCTAGGCATGAATATTTCATCCAATGAATTACTTGAGAAACTCCTATAAAAATATTTAAAAATTCTTCTGTCCCTAGGTGCAATTTCTTATTCAATGGGTTTTTATTGACTGAATTACTGACTTTGACTTTTGACTTATTTCTGAGGCCCACAACTAATATTTTGAAAAGCAAAAACATATGAATATTAATGGATTGTTTGATCTCAATAATAAAATTGAATTTTCCTTGTCAAGTTTATCAAAATGTTTCTTTGACCAGAACAAAGTGACTTTTCTTCAAGAGCAGTTGCCTCTTGGTTCATTGACACATTAGAGAGCCTCTGAAATGCGGTTTTGGTGATTGACTGCACAAAATAAAAGATGCAGGTGCTAAATTTAACGGTAGTCTCAACAAAGGAAAAGCGACCTCTCTCCTTTTCCTGAATGTGCCTGCCTAAAGAAGAAGGCCCCTACAAATACTGGTAAATATTTGACAAGGATCCATAAAACTATATTAAGCACATAGGTACAGAAGTTTCTAAAAGTAATTTAAGGTCTTAGGCAAGTGCTTTACTTCATTTCTGAAGAGCAGGTTTATATGAATTAGATCAGAAGTTATTCCCCCAAAGCTTCACATTGAGAAGTGGGGGCTGGCCAGTGGCAAAGCGAAGGAACCCCAAAGTTGGAAGGGTAGATTCTCCTCTCATTCCCAATTCCCCACCCCCAAACTCCTGACCGCCACAAGACCAGAAATTTTCCTCTGCCATACCTGTCCTCCGTGGTCTGCCTTAACTAGTGGGCCAAGGACTGCATCCACTGGCACCATAAACATGAGCTTCACCCATGTGCGGAGGTGTTGCGCATTTTGTCCCAACAACAGCACAGTGACTACCAATGTGTTAAAAGGTCTTTGTTACGGTTTGTGTACAAGTCTCCCCCCAAAGCCTCATGGGGCAGCCTCTGGAGTTTGTGATTGATTATTGTAGGTGTGGATCTGCACCCAACCTGGGGCAGGTAATTTGCATTTCAATGTAAGGAGGAAAGAGACCTTAGCTGCCTGAGCTGCTGGGACTCCTCCTTTTGTGTTCTTGCTCTTTGCTGACACCATGAACTGCTGCGCTCTGCCACATGCCAAGCTGCGTTGGAGCCAGCTGTGTATGGACTGAAACCTCCAGTACCTGTGAGCTAAAGAAACCTTTTCTTCCCTAATTTGAGTGTCCAGTATTTGTCCCAGCAATGAGAGAAGAGTAGCTAAGAGAATCTTGTATGAAAAATTAAACATATTATGCCCATTCCCAAGCAACACTGCTGAAACCATTGAAAATGTATGTGAACATTCTATCCCGGTGGAAATGTCAACAAACTTCGCTAAGATTATGATATTTATTTTTATTTATTTATTTCATCCATTAAATGATGGATAGCAACTATGTCAGTTGTAGAGACCAACCCTGAGGACAGATTTTGTTATCTAATTTCAACTATGATCAATTTCAGGGCAAAATTAAATGTGTTTGTTTGAAATGAGAAGAAGAAGAAAAAGAGAAGGAGAAGGGGGAGTGCAAAGAGGAGAAGGAAGGACGGCTGCCCGAATGTGAATTGGCTAGGAATGGCTTCCCATGAAGGGGCACTTGGATGGAATTTCAGTATGTGAAAAAATATGACTTATACTGAGAAAGGAATAAAAAAACTTCTAGAAATAAGAGATTATTAATGCTAATAAAACAAATATATTGTTCCTGCGAGCAAAAGAATACTTAGAACTTTGATGTATAAATGCAGAATACTGCATGACTAGATGTTTCTCTTGGAAATAGTCAGTGTACAACAGCCACAGTTTACTATGATGTAAAATGTCCTACAATTCATAAGAAAATATTGATCTGTCAAATTGATCTATATCCCCAGGCCTCAAGTCTTTTTGTGGGCAAGGGTCTCATGAAGTCACAAAGTTGCCAAGGCTGGATACAGTTTGAGAATTCCTGCTTCAGCCTCCCAGAGTGATGAAATTGTAAGTGTGTACCACCAAGCCCCACTCCTTAAAGATTTTAAGCACTGGATTGTTGTAAAGCCATTCGTAGGAGTCATACAGTGTAGATTTGCTATGTGACAAGAAGAAAACAGAACTCTACAAATAGACAACTAAGATCCTTTTCAGAGTTTGGCTGAGCTGCAGCTGATTCTGCCATCATCAGAGAAGTCAGGCACATAGAGGACAACTATAGAGATCTGGAGACTCCTGCCCTTTACCTGCCTCACTTTCACCAGAGCTGGGCTGAGCTGTGGCCATACCTCCCTCCATCAACTGAAGAATGGATAAAAGAGACATGGTATTTTTCAACAATGCAGTATCATCTGGTACATAAAAGATAAATCCCAGGCTTTTACAGGTAAGTGGATGCAACTAAAGACTGTATTGGTAAGTGAAATAAATAAGACTCACCTGTGAAAACATTGTATTATCTTGTTAGTGAAAGAAATCTCAAAAAGCAAATTAAATACCATCAACCTGTTCAGTGGGAAGGAAAAACTGGGATAAGGAAAAGGGAGAAATGCATATATATATATATATATATATATATATATATATGCAATGTAGTTTTGATTATTGTGCAGCTAATTTCTACTGGCCTATTGGAAGGAGCAGTTAATGCTTAAATTTTTAAAATTATTTTTAATTTTTGTGTTTTTTAAATTTCCTATAACTTTTTAAAACCAACCTTTCAGGTTTATATGTGGCAACTTAAACAACTAATTTGAAAGTAACATGCAGTATAAAAACCACTGTCAAATTTTTATTACTTGGTTTAATGAAATTTTGTATTGTTTCTTTTTTAAATTTTTACCATTTTGTATGCTTGAAAAATGTCAAAAATTAACTCTGTGAAGGGCCTGTGTGACCTGGCTCTGAATTCTTCTCATAGCCTCTTTACTTTTTGTCCAGTTTTCTGAGTTCCAGCAACAGCAGTCTGTATGGCTGCTAATGAACACAAAGAGTACCTGAGGTTTCTCCTCACTTCTTCATCTTTATACTCTCCCTTGTTTATTTGGAAGGCACTTTCCCCTGCACTTGTCAGGGCAGTGTTCAAATTCCACCTTTGGAGACGACATTAAGCAGAGAATCTTCTGTCTCGTTAAACTGCACCATTCTTTACTGGATTAGTAGGAATCCACACAGTTTTTACCATTTCCAGCTGTGATAGATCGTCAACTGGTGGTCAGATGTTAGACCCAGCTGAAGTGACATAGCCTGGTGCTGGGTGCGGGAGGCCCACCTGTGGACTGTTGACAGCAGCAACAGAAGCAGAACTGGAGGAGCCATTAGAAGGTTGTTAGGGAACCTGTGTGTGGAAGTGAGTGTAGGGCCATGGGAGCTGCTGCTGGTTCTCTTGGGCTATTCTGCGGGGTGATCTTGTCATCATGGCTTTTCTGATGAACTTTGGCTGTTCTCATCAGAGGAGAAGTTTGGGACGTCTTTTTTTTTTTTTTTTTTTTTTTTGTCTAACAATGGCTATGATTCACTTTGGGGACCTCTGGTCCTCACTTTGAGCATCACTTCCTGGCTCCGGAGGGAAACATGATGCACAGCTCCGTCTCCTGAAGAAGCCTGTCACGTCAGCTTTCCTGATGTAAATTCAGTTTTCCTCCTCATAGAGGAGCTCAGAACCTCACTAGGGAGGATGGTTATGGTGTTTTTCAGGGAGCTCTGGTTCTTAGCCCGTGCATCAATTCCAGACTCCAGTTCAAATCCCTCAAGCTTCTGGCACAGATCCTCAGTCCTGCATAGACGTTCGAGCTTCTGCCACTGACCTTTTGGCCTTCCAGGACAGATCCATGAAAGAGACCTGCATGAGACATTGTCATGGGTTCTAGGCCTCCAGCTGGACTTGTAAAAGGCCTTTTGTGGGCTCTAGGTTTTCAGCTGGACTCATGTAGGATATTAGGATTCAGAACATCAGCTGTATTGCTTGGGCATTAGCTTGTGGGTAGATTTTCTAAATTCTCCTTTGGTATACGATTCTTTGGAGGGCTATTATAAACAATCTTATAAAATATATGTCCACTGTTGTATGGTTCCCCTTGCAAAACTTGAAACCATGAAACCAGCTATAATTTGTACTTAGTTTATTTCCTGCATTCACCTACTCAAATGTAATTTCTATAAGAGGAGGCTCTCTTTAATTTGCTGTAGTATTTCTAAAGCTTGAATGAACAATTTTTATACATACAAATATCACTGAGTCATTTCATATTGATGATTATAGTGATAGCAATAATCATTGATAATATTTATTGAGCACCTGCTATGTGTCAGGTCCTGGCCTAAGACCTCGATATACATAATGATTATTAATCACTATGGTGTTATTTTTATAACAATTATTCCCATTTATAAATATGGCAAAATTTGAAAATGTCTTACTAAAGTGCTGGAAGGATAGTTGTAAAGAAATTATTTTGGGGGCTGGAAGATAGCTCACTAGAATAAGTGCTCACCTGGCAAGCACAGGGTCCTGAGTTCAATCTCTAATACCGCAAAAATAATAAATAATTTTTAAGACAATTCTGACAAGATTGTAAGCATCAGAGAGCAGCAGAAGTATTGTCAAGTAATGACTATCAAAACCACTATCAAAACTACATGGACAAAAGTAAAAGTAATATATGAGATACTTTTATATCTAGGTATTGTCTCCCTGCCAACTGTGACTATATGATAAGATTCTATAATTTACCCAGTGTCTTTTTCATGACTTAATGACTCTCAGAAATTTCTGTATAACATTATCATCAGTGGAAAAACTCTCATTGATTTGAATGTTACACAAAAGACTACCTTGGGGCTAGGAAGATGGCTCAGTGGATTAAGTGCTTCCCTGGCAAGCACAAGGGCCTGAGCTCAATTCCCAGTTCCACCAAAAAAAAATAAATAAATAAATACCTGTTGACAAGCACAAGGGAATTTAATCCCTGGAACAAAAAAAAAAAAAAAAAAAAAGATTATGTTATGTAAATTAAAAATCCAAATATTAAATTAAAGGTCATTGGATCAGTGATAGACTTTATGAAATATACAACTGTTTTGTCTATGGTGTTCAACATGCTATTATTACATTTTATCATATCGTGTTTATATACGATCACATTTATTGTCGCCTTCAGTTTATGAATGAAAATGAAGGCTTGGAGGAATTTATGGCTCTGATGGCTGCACAAGTACAAATTTCTTGGATCATGGTTGGAATTAAGTCTGAGACTCTAGATCTCTTTCTCTTCTCTTGTTTAATTGGGCCCAGCACTCTCCAATGTAAGTAACTTGGAGTAAAACAAAAGAGGAAAGTACTTTAAAAATCTCATAAAGCTAAAAGTAGAGTAATGATATATAGAAACACTTTTAAAGGACATAAAACCTGACAGTCACTATTTAGGGTTAGGAAGAGGACTGCTTTTAGAGTCAGGGAGATCTCTTCCTACTCCATCAGGCAGACAAACTATATATATATATATATATATATATATATACACTTCTTTGTATATATATATATACATATATTGGCCAGGGTGGTTTATCCTTCCTATGGGAGGCGAAGCACGGCCCTTCCCACACAGCAACAGCTCACCTCCACGTCTGGCAGGTGCACTAGCACCACTGGTGGGCTCTTTTTTCGCACTGAAGCAAGTAACTGAGAGTGCAAGCAAATCTGCTGCTGCAAATTGTTGAGATAAAGTCCAGATCTGAAACCTGCTATCTGGATTAAAATGTTCATCAATGTCCCAAACACCTTCCCTCTCTGTATCCTGCCTTTATAATAAAACTGAAAAAAAAGAATTGTGTATGTTTGAAGCAAGAAATATTTGAATCTTTTTAAAGTTTACCAATGTAATTCAAGAAAATATTGTAGCGCTAGTAAGATAGCTCGGTGGTCTAAAGGCCTGCCTGACAAGGGCAAGACCCCAGGTTTGATCCAGGGTACTACATGCCATGCCATGCCCCTGCTAAGTTGTACCATGCTGGGCCCCGAGACCAGGCATAGTGGTGCATACCTGTAATCCTAGTGCTGGTGAGGCCGAAACAGGAGGATCCCTACGAGTCCAAGCTGCATAACGAGACGAGACACTGTACCAAATAAATAAGTCTTGGGGAAAAGAAAAGAAACAAGAGAAAAATTATTGTAGGTCTTCCTGACCTACTTTCACTGTCATTTGAAGTTGTGTGTGCATACATATTCAATTTTTTAAAAAATATTGTGACATATTTCAGTGTGTAAGCACTTTTACAACTCACTGTAGCTTAGTTGATCATTTAATACGCTAACATAAGCAGTGATATATGACTCCGAAGTGTTGAATTATCATTTCAGCATTACCCCTGCAGGTCCTGGGCCTGTCCACAACTCAGTTTTATATTATCTGCAAAGTAGAAAGAAGAATCTCTGACTGTCTTCTTCTACTCTTGTGAGGATCACTACTGGTGATATAAAGACTCTGCTCGCATGGTAAAGTTCAATGGAGGAATAAGCGTGAAAGCTAAGTAGGACTACTGAAATACATTTATATTCCCGGTATATACATTATACAATTTATTTGAAAATAATATGACTGAAGTATATTTATTTTATGAAAAAGGATTGTCTAATGATACTTTTGAAAACATGTTTGATGTTTTCAAAAATAAATCAGACCCTGGGTTAGTGAGATAGCTCAGCAGACAAAGCACATTCTTCGGCAAGCCCAGGGGCCTGGGTTTAATCCCCAGTCCCACATGCCAACCTGGCCCTGCCTCTGGGGAGAGCTGAGCCAGCAACCAAGTGCAGGCGTAGTGGCACATGGCTGCAATCCCAGTGCTGGGAGGCTGAAGACAGGAGGATCATTGCAAGTCTGAGCTGTGTAGTGAGACTTTGTACCAAAGACATAAATGAAAAAATAAAAAGAATAAATCAGCTCTGGAGTAAGATACATGGGATCAAAGGTGTGTGGAATAAAACTCATATTTTCAATAAATTTAAGGTTTGTTAGGAGATAAAGAATATTAAAAAATAAGTACAACGTATGTTAATAAATATATGAAAATATACCTACATGGGACTTTTTTTAGTGGTAGGAAAGACTGATAGTAATAGGACTGAAAACAGGCAAAATCCTGAGCGCCCACCTGACAACTGTCTTAGATAATAAATTACAGGGAGAGGAGGGGACAATACAGAAGACTCTAAACTTTTAGAAGAAAAGAAACAGGGGTTAAGCAGACAAAAAAGTAAAACATGGCTACATTTATGCAAACATAACCAATGAAATATTAGAAGCATCCAATGACTTCTAAAATATTTTTAAAGAAAATAATTGGATAATAAAACCATTGAGCAAAAGGCAGCACCCGATCAACTCTAAATCACATGGGATTTGAAACAAAGGTGTTTTGTGATATGTGGTCACTCTGAGCTTGAAACAATCATTGGGACAAACAGCCAGAGACCAGTTAAAGTCTGAGGCTGAAGAAAAAGGAAACACTGGGAAATTACTTTTCATAGAAGTAACTGCACATTTAAAACTCCATCATTTCATATTTAAAAAAGATCATTAAAAATGTTATCCAGTTGCTTCAAGAACCAAAGCTACTACATAGTTTAACAATATTCTAAGTTCTATTATTAGTATATTAAATATAGTGTAATGAAGAGGACTTAGTTCTTTATTGCCACATATAGACATATATATTTGTCATGTTTGCAATAACTAATAATTAAAAATGTTTGCATACATGCAGTACATCTTAATCATTTTTATTTCTTCTTCCCATCTCAATTCTCTTCTCTTTTCTAAAACACACACCCTTTCCATCTCTACAAAGTTCTTCACCTTATTTTCTATATATTCTCTTTTATTTTGGCCACCTTTTTATAAGAATTTATTTGCTAAAAAACATTAAGTCATAGAGAACATGCATCAATCATGTACCACTTCCTATAACAGAACTAGTGGAAACTAATGGAGAAAAATGAAAGAAAAGTAAATGGATTTACTTTTATCATAAAAATGATTTAAATCTTCAATATTTGATACATTGAAAGAGTATGACAAAGAAGTAATGTATCATTTTCACTGAGATACCCATTAAAAGCTTGAAAAACTGTCATTTTATCTTCCAGAAGATCAGTTAAGGCAGATTAATTTTCCTCTCATTCTCCTACTCTAGAATGCCAAATGAGTATCTAAATGATATGTATTTCATATATTACATATGTATTTATCATACATATTTATGGATAGATATTTATCACATGTTTATTAGTATATATCCATAATATTAAACATTGTTGTTGCCTAGAAAAAATAATCAAATATTAGCTAGCTTTTAAAGCATAAAACATAATTATATCAAATATGGCTTGCTTTATGAGAATTTAACTGGCTAGAATATTTTTTTCATTTTTTCTTTCTTTCTTTGGTACAGGGCCTCACTATGCAGGTCAGACTCGTAGTGAGCCTCCTGCCTCAGCCCTCTCAGTGCTGGGATTACAGGTAGGCACCACCATACCTGGTCCCTGTGGAAGCTCAGGGGGCCTGGGCGGCGGGTCCGGCACAGTGTGTGGTACCTGCGTCCTTGCACTTGCCAGGCAGGAGCTTAGACGCCCGAGCAATCCTGCACTGCTGCGTATTATCAGTGCTCTGTACATTCTCACTCGAGAGCTCCTCATCCTTCTTAACGTCTATTTGTGTTGGTTCATAGGTGTTACTTCCTTAAAATACACAATACATCTTACTCATTTATTATATTTCTTATTTATGTCTGCAATTTCTTTTTAAATATATATTACAAATAAACAAATTTATTGTGCTGTTTCATTTTATGCAGTGATCCATTAGAAACATTTTGCATACTACCTGATACAGATGCATTAGAAATCCTTACTTTGTTTTCTTTCTTTCTTTCTTTCTTTCTTTCTTTCTTTCTTTCTTTCTTTCTTTCTTTCTTTCTTTCTTTCTTTCTTTCTTTCTTTCTTCTTTCTCCATTTCCTTAGTTTCTTAAGACAGGATCTCACTGTGCACTTTGCGCTGGCCTTGAACTCATGTTGCAGTCCAGACTGGCCTCAGTTTCAGCCTCTGTATGCTGAGTCTCTGGGTCTGAGCCATCATCCTTGATAAACAGATTTACATTTGAAAGCACACAATTAACTGGGCAATTACTACCTCTGAAGTAAAGAAGTTAAAGATTCTTTCTAGAAATAATGCCCCAGAATACATGTCAGAAAAGAGGAAAAATTGACCTCATATAATCACTTAGTAACTAACTAATAAACACCAAAACAATAGAATCCCCCAAAGCAGACTGGGTATGGTGGCATGCACCTATAATCCCAGTTCTTGGGAGGCTGTAAACAGGCAGATCACTACATATTCAATCCAGTAGTGAGACCCTCAACACTCTGTAGACCCTCTCCTAAAATACAAAAAAAGAGAATCCCCTCAAAGAATAAAAATGCATGTTAATCTAACTAAAAATTGCTACTTATTCTTCAGAATTAGATACAGCCATTGAAACAATATCACTAGGTCTTTTTGACTTTTTTTCTACCTCACTAAATACTTTTTTGAAGCTTACTTTTCTCTGTACCCTTATACTGAAGATTATATTTAATATATCAATCTCTTATTCATATACTTATCTTGAGTATCCTTTTATTACGAGAATATCAGAAGTATTTTCATGACAAGAGCTGTGTGTTTGAGAGCAAAAGACATAAAGGTATAAAGAGCTTTAGCTATTGAATCTCAGAAATCCATATTCATCTATATTTCTAACTAGTCTATGAGATGTGCGCTCAGCTCTCTCCCAGGATTTCACAGAATTTATTTCACTTCTGCATTACACACAGCTACATCTCAGCGGCGGGTTTTCCTTTTCTTTAGAAGACAGCACACCGGGATGTGCCCTACATTTACATAACGCACGGGAAGAGGAGCGCTTAGAATCGTGGAGACATTTACATTTAGAACTTCTCATCAAATATTACCTTGAAGACAGCTACACTTTCCCTTATCCTTGACCCTTTCAAACTGCCTCAATATATTTTTGGCCTGAAGGAAAGATTAGCTTCAACTAAGACATGGACGTATTTCTTAGAGAAACAAATGCTTTGTAGAAGTTCCCAAACTGGCAGCTTCTGAATCTCTTTATTCTCTAAAATCTGACAGAATCCAGGTTCAAAGAACTGAGAATATAGCCCCAGTTTGTTTCATTGAGCATAACTTAGAACTTGATCCATGTCTAACTTATCCATAATAGCTATGAACAATAGATCCTGAAGTAACTTTAGACCTTTTACTTGTCTGAGCTCAGTTAAATGTACCAAACAAGTTGATATATGAATCTGTTTTATTCACAATAAAATATGCCTCATAAGCAAGAGGTAAATGCCTAGTATGCATAAAGTACTCCATCTGTTTCCAGAGAATAAAATATTAAATTAAAAACAGTTCCGGTTTTGAAGAAGCTTACTAGTTTTGTTGTTGCTATTGCTGTTTCTGCTGTTGTTTTGGGTAGTGTTTTACAAACTAAAGAGAAATTATGTTTATGGAAGACCAAATGGGTGCTGCTTCATCCTGACTGTAGACACGAATAAAGGCTTCATAGAGGAGATTGCACTAGCCATGGAACGGATGCACCTGTGGTTTGCTGAATGACATAAAGGTTCAGGGGACACAGCTCAAAGCACTCCTATGCTGCAGTTTTCATGGTATTGCAGCCCTGCCAGTGTTCCCCCTAGGAAAGGGAACACATGACAACTTCACATCCATGAATGAAACTAGGGCTCCTACAGAAGAGGCTTAGAAAAGCACCGTGTTCCCTTCTGTCCTTTGAGGACCAGGAAAGAGGAGGGTACAGACTTCAAAAATGCTGCTGCCTTGCCTCTAGGATGGTGAGCAATACATTTTTGTTGTTTGCAAAGGAACATTCAGAATTGGGCACAGTGGCACAGGTCTGTAATTTCAGAACTCAGTGGCCTGAGGCAGGAAGGCACTGGGAGTTTGAGGGCAGCTGGTACCACATAGTGAGTTCAAGGCTATCCTATGCTACACAGCAAGATCCTGCTTCAAAAGCCTAAAAATTAAATGAAAAAGTAAACAATTAGCATTGTAGAGTCCTTCAGTAGAAAAGCCTGCACAAACAAGTAAATAGGAATTTTTGTTCAAAGACATTAAGTTATTTTATTTTATTTTATGCAGGATCTCTCTACGCAGCTGAAACTCATAGTGTTCCTCCTGTTTTCAGCTTCCCCAGTGCTGGGATTACAAGCGTGCACAACCACAGCCGGGCACAGTGGCTGGCTCAGTGGTTGTGTCAGGGTTGGAACCCAGGTCCCTGCCCTTGCCCAAGCAGGTGTTTAGTCCACTGAGCTATCTGGCTCACCCTTAAGATATTTAAAAACCTGCAAAAACAGAATCATTGAGGTGAAAATAATGTTTAAGTCTGAAGAGTGTAAAATCAAATTCTTCTGAAATATCTATGCAGATGGGGGGTATTACCCATTACAATAATCCTTTATTTTTGTTCAACTACAAAAACTTGCTTTAGCTTTCTTACAACATTTTTAATAACTACTACGAAGACAACAAGATGCAATGTGTTAATTATTATTACCTGTTTTTGAAACTGTTTCACTAGTATTTTATTTTGTTTTCTCATTAAAATGAATAAAAAGTTAAAAACATTTTATTTTATCAGGATATACTTTCAGTGCATCATAATTTCATTCAATTTGGGAGGTTAATACATGAAGATAGCATTTGATAATACTTTGCTTATACTTTGTCAATACTTTGCATATTTTAAAAATTAACTCTGAGAAAGTTGCTAAGAAGAACAAGTGAAAGATCTGACCTTACCAGACTCTCTCCTTACTAGACATTCGTACCACTAGAGCACAAAATGTGGTGGGCAGAACTTGGCTTCTTGGCGTGTCTGACCTGCAATTTCAGAAACTGTAAAACTATTGTTTTATATGACAAAAGGAATTGTGAAGACATGACTAGTTTTTTAAAGTCTTAAAAAAAGAGAGATTGTACCAGATGATTTGGACAGGTTGAAGTTGAACCCAAACCCTTAAAAATAGAAGAAGGTAGAAAACTGAGAAGAGAGATGTGGTGTAAGGAAGGGTCAGAAGAAAGTGACTGAGAGTGACTCAGCTCAGTATTGTGACTTTGAAGGTGAAGACAGACATGTCACCAGGATCAGAAACTGAGGACAGACCTAGTCCCACAGCCATAAGCAACTAACTGGTGTATATGAAAACACCTTCTTTTAAAGACTCAGAAGGGAAATAGTCCCATAAACACTTTGATTTCAGCCCAGTGAACTCCCTATTGTAACTGTTACATATGAAATTGTAAGATAATATATTCATGTTATTTCAAATCATTAAACTTGTGGAAACCTACAATAGAAGCAATACAAAGCCAATACAAAAACTGCAATAACAGAGGAAAATAGGCAGGTAAGGAAACAAAATGCTTCAAAATAGGACCCTAAGTAGGAATATATGAAAATCCATATGTGAGTACTAAATGACTTTAACATTGAGAAAGAAAGAGTCATTGCAGAGTAGGACTGTAGAGGAAATGGGCAGCTACTTGAAAACTACTTAGGCATCTAATACAGTACTACAGGAAAGTTTCTTTCTGATGTATTTATTACAAATGCAAAAAATCTTCAAAAGTATTGACCAGCAAGGTTCACAGTATAAGAATGTACTTGTAACATACAGTCTTATAGAATATTCACAAAATTCCTGTAAGTATCTAAGAAAATTTATAGATTAGCCAAAAGAAAATTCTGTTAAAGAACAAATTCAACACACAAAATAGATGGTATATAATCCAGTTTATAGGAATTAGGAAGAAGCAAATTAAACCAGATGTCCTATGGCAGAAGAAAGAAACAGAAGGAGAAATAAGGGAAGCACAAAGAGGACGAGAACAAGAAAGACAGATTAGAAGAAATGAGAAACAGAGGCAACAAGAAGGAAGAGAGAAAGAAAAGAGAACAGAGGGAGAAAAGAACTGCAAAGCGATGTCCCCTGTTGTCTGGGTTGTGCAGCCATGGTGTTTCTTATTAAATGTTGGAGAGAATGTGGTTAATAATCACTTTTTAAAAAGTTTGTCCATAACTAAGGATACAGACACTGTTGGCCTCAAATCCACCTCTAGCTATTAATCAGAAAAAAAAAAAAAAACTGTTTGCAGTGTAACCCAAAACTTATGCACATGTGTAATGGTAACAGCATTATTCATAATAGTCCCAAGTTGAAAACATTAAAATAGCTATCAAAGTGGGAAAAGCATAGTGTATATAATGTATGAAAATATAATGTATGGAACAATGAAAATGAAAAATTACACCTTTATACTGCTACATGTCATAACTGTGTTTAATTGAAGAAATTGAAATAACACCCTGCAGAATGTTTAGTTACTATTTATATACATTTGAAAATGAGGAGATTAATGCTAATGCTTAGAGATGTACTATTGTTTGATATAACTATGAAACAAGGAACAAAGTATAACAGATGCTTAAATGAAATGTATCGTCGAAGAAGAAATAAGATTTGATTCAAAAGGGAACCAGTGATTGGAAAGGGTACTAGAGTTCTGTGGCATCTTTACAGGTGTTCATTCTACATCACAGCACTTACATCCCATGCACTGTTTTATTTTGTGTGTGCTTTAAACATTTTTGTGTATGTGTATTGCCCTCAGCAGTAAAAGTTTGAAACAAATACACTTCAAGTAGTCCCTCTCCATGTCAGCCTGATATACCTTTATATCTCATTTAAAAGTTGAACTCTAGGCACCTCTAGTGATATATTCAGACTCACCTTGGGCACCTGGAATTATCTACTTAAATTCAACCCCTATCTACACTCTGTGTATTCCGCTCTCCACACACTGGCCTCTTTGCTTATTGAACACATAGTCCAGCTGTTTTTTTTTTTTTTTTGGTTTTTATTTCGTCTTTTGACTCTGCAACATCATTTCCAAATAAATCTTTATGCATTCTGTCTTGTTTCCTGTAAATAGTTAAGGAGCCTTAACTTTCTCAATGAGAATTTCATTTAAAGTTGTAAATTTCCATTTCATTGATACTTACTGAAAATTTTTGTAATCACAACTTCCTGAGCTTGTATCTGCCATTTAGGAAGATTTGGCCCATTGTACTTTTCGTTTATCTCTGAAGCCATTTGTGTGTGTGTGTGTGTGTATGTGTGTGTGTGTGTGTGTGTAGGTGTGTGTGTAGGTGTGTGGGTGTTATGGTACCAGGAATAGAGCTCAGGACATGTCACTTGCTACACAGGAGTGGTGCCACTGAGCTCAACCTCCAGCTTTTATTCTTATATACATAATGATGAAATTCACATCAGAACAAGGAAGGGGCCTGGGAGATGGCTCACTAGAGTAAGTGCTTCCCTGGCATGCTCAAGGGCCTGAGTTCAAGTCTCGGTTCTGCCACAAAAAAAAAGAAGAACAAGGGATTCCTAGTAAGTCAGCAGTCTAATGTTATTAGTAATCAATTTTCTCATGAAATCAACAAGGAACAAATGCTTAATGATTACCATTTTTCAGTCCTTACTATTTACATTAGTTATTTCCTATATAAATCTTTTAAAGAGGTTTTTATAATTCATAACATGTTATTTATTAGAACTTTTTATTTAGTCATTATTATTCTGAATCCAACCTTACATTAAAATCCAAAGTTTTGTGAATAAGAACAAGATGCTTCTCCTTTGAGAAAGACATTTGAGGCAGTAGGATGGCGTTAGTGTGCCCCAGGAATACGGCTTCTGCAGTGTAGGGCTTCTGATGTACTCTACTTCTTCCAGAGAAATTGTATTTGAGCAAAAGATAATGTCATGCATGTGAAGAAAAATTGTTAGTAATTTTTTAAATAGAAGGAAACTTGGCAGATTTTGCCTGCTGAAGGAAACCAGTTCTGACAGCTTGACATATTTTAATTGGCTTACTTCTCCAGGCACTGAAGTGAGCTAAGGAAAATGTGGGAACAAGAGAAAATTGGCCATAAGAGGCAATGATAATCAAAGATGCATTTGTAAAGAGTTAGAATGATATATGGGATTGGCCAAAAAATTAAATTATAACAACACACTGGGAGATGAAAGTATAAAACAGAAGAGGCAAATATCAAAGTGAATGCAACAATTTGTGAACAAGTAATCATGAATGTCAAAAAGGGTAAGTATACTTTAGTTTGAGAGTATGTTTAGCCAAAGCACATATGGCATTATTGATGATTTTTTTCTTACTGTAAATGTTATTCTTGTTACTTTTACTAGAGCTTTATAACAATGTTCATTTTGTCTTCTCGCTTGTAATTTGAAGATCACTTTTCTATTACCAAGTCTCCTATAGTGGTTTCAAATTTATTTTTATGGCATGTCAATAATGAGTTTTCTTTTGATTGTATTATTATTAATTTCTTTTCTATTTTAATAATTAGATTTTTGTTGCCTTTAATTGGATTTTACTCTGTGTCAATTAGTTTTGTAATCAATATGGCTACATTATTCCTCCTCTTAGACTGTTGGATGGATGAAAGGTCACAGAATGCTGGACACTATGAAGACTGAAAAAGGAGAGCAATATGAGAGCCAAAGTGCAGGGACAGCATGGAAAGATGTGTTTCAGCTAAAGGCATCTCCACGACAATGGCACTGTAACTGAAAAACCTGGAACACAGCAGCAACCTATGCACGGAACCCCTGCCTCTGAAGTTGCCTCTGAAGACTTTTACCTCCTCAAAAGCTCATTTCTTGGGCACTGAAAGAAAGAAAACTACAAATAGCCGGGTGTGGTGGCGCATGCCTGTAATCCCAGCACTAGGGAGGCTGAGGCAGGAGGATTGTTGTGAGTTCGAGACCAGCCTGAGCTACAAAGTGAGCTTAAGGCTAGCCTGAACTGCACAGTGAGACCCTGTCTCAAAAAAAGACAAAAAAAAAAAAAAAAAAAAAAAAAAAAAAAAAAAAAAAAAAAAAAAAAAAAAAAAAAAAAAAAAAAAAAAAAAAAAAAAAAAAAAAAAAAAAAAAAAAAAAAAAAAAAAAAAAAAAAAAAAAAAAACTACAAATAAAGCATGTAAAAATTAGGGGTTCAAAATTTTTAAAGAAATTAAATAAGAAATTTATAAGAAAAATCATTAGAAGTTTAGTAAGCTTCAAGAGCTTTTTATACTTTAATTAATAAAATGTTCAGTGCGCTTAAAGAAGATCCAAAAAAAAAGCTTATTGAATCAAACAATAAACAAGGTGATACAAAATATAAATGACCAATTTAGAAAATAATTAGAAATTATAGAGAAAAATATGGAAATCCAGAATGTAAGAATCTCAGCTGGAAACATGAATTGCAAATAAAACCAGTGCAAGGATAGTTTCAGAACTTGAGCACAAGATTTATGTAGTAAATGAAATACATGTAAATATGTTTAGAATCTCTGGTCATTAGTGAAATGCAAATCAACACAATGCCACAATTCCATCTCACTTCAGGAAGAATGCTTATTACCAGGAAGCAATAACAAATGCTGTCAAGGCTGTTAGAATAAAAGAATCCTTTAACATTCTTCATGGGAATATAGACTGGCATAAACATCATAGAAAACAGTGTAGAAATTCCTCAGAAGACTAAAGTTGCATTTCTCCTAGCTGTACCTCTTCTAATTTCCAAAAGATACGCTATTATAGTTACATATGCATGCCCATCTCTGTAACAGCACAGACCATAATAATGAAGTCTTGGAAAGGGCCACCAACAGATGTACACACAAAGAAAATGTGGTGTGTATGCAGAACTACCTAGCCATAAAGAAAAATAAATTCAAGTCATTTGTTGGAAAATAGATACTCAACAGTATAATGCTAAGTGACCTAAATCAGATACAGTAGGTGAAGTATTTCATGGTGTCTTATATGAGGAACACAAAATATAAATAATTTAAAATCAAAATGTAAGTTTTGTGTCAGGAAGCAAGGAGATTGACTTTATGAAGATGGGAAAGGATTGGAGAGCATGGGGAAGTAACAACCATTTAAGGAGGCATGGAGATGGTTCAATAGAATAAGTGCTTCCCTTGCAAGCACACGAGCCTGAGTTCAATCCCTGGTTCCTGAAAAAAATAAAAGGCACCCAGAGGCATCTGGGGCGTAGATAAAGAATATATTGATCTTAGTTACAGCCTCAGGCTTAATTTTTCAAAGTTTTGGTCACTTCAATAAAAAGGTTCAGGAAAAAAGGTTCAGAAACAGTAGAAAGAAGTCAAAGACAGAACTTGACAAAATCAAAGCATGGCATTTTTTTTTAAGTCCTCAGGTACTTTTTTTTTCATTTTTTCGTGTATTTATTTACCATTTGTATTTCAGTTTTTTAATTTTTAATTTATTGAAGTACAAATATCAATTAGACAGTTTTAAAATACCTTGACAAGATGGATTTGACAAATTAATACATTGCAAACAGTTTTCATAATGTTTTGGTATCGTACAAGGTGCATACATGATATTATACTTACAGACACTATTATAGCATATGTCTCTTATCAGTAAATTAAGAGAGTGTAGCTGTTTGCATATCTTATTTTTTATAGCTGAATTACTTCAAAGATTCAATAATGAATACTTTCTACCTTGTTATTTTCCTAGTGGATGTCATAGTACTAGAAGCCGATATAATATCCTGTCGAACCACCATTAGTGCAAATCTTGCCTCTCATAGAATTATGTACGGTATTATCCATCCCAATTGTACTGTCCATACATGCACATCATGATTCTTCCTTTCGATACCCCTTACTTTGTCTACACCTGTCAAAGATGGGTACTCCATTCTCATTCAACTAATTTACGTGCCTGAACTGGACGACACAGTCCAACACAGTGTAGCATTCCACAACAATGGAATGAAGAAGTTGTCGACCATAGCCATTTACAGGTCCACTTATTATTATGGCCCCGCAGCGTATACCTCATTTTTATACTTTTCTGCTGGATGGCTAAGACATAGATAGAGCAATGCCTATATACCAACAAATGTACTTTATGTTTTTATGAGGTCTGTGAAGTCCCCTCAGGGTTTATCTTGTAATCCTGTAATTATTCTATAGATCCTTTGTCTGTGTCATCCATGTGGATGAGTCACGGCCAATGCTTGACCAGTTTGCTCTCTGTGAGAGCCTGAGAGAATGTTTTCTCTCCATGTGACTCTCCCCAGGCACACTATAGATCATCAGTCTCTTTCCTCCATAATCTCCTTGTTCAGAAAATTTGGAGCTCAACTGAGTTTCATGATGTTGCAGTACAGGTTCTCCTTTGTCCTGAGTCTTCACTGACCTTGAAAGGCTAGGGCCAAAATGAAGGCTGGCCTTGTGGCTCTTCTATTTCTCCAATTTTGGTCTGTGAACTTAGGTTGTTAACCATCCAAAAGAAAAGCTGTTTAGTATCCTGCAGCATATGCCATTCACTTTGCCTTATCTGACTCAATTGTTTTTAGTTGTTGTTGCACGTTTCCATTTGTATTTCTTCTCTTTGCTTCTTATACTAGGGAGACGATACGATATTTACACATGTGTGTCTGGTTTATTTTACTTATGAGTATATGTTCCAGTGGCATCCACTTCAGTATAAATGCTTCAAGCTTAGATGTCCATTACATGAGGAATGGTTGAATAACTTGTGGCATTTCTATATAACGGCTATTAAGAATGATAAGCTTGAAACATGGCATTTTTTGACAAGGTGTCACTACGTTGCTCAGCCTGGCCTTAAAACCTTATTGTTCTTCCTTTACCTCCCAAATACTGGGACTAAAGGCATGCAGCTGCTGGTTTTGGAAATGTAGTGAATTTAAAGTCATACTGAAATTAATATTGTGAGGCACTGGAAAAGTTTCCACAGAAAATAAACAAAACAACTTTGCCACTTAGAATAAAAATACTTTATATGAGAGGTTTGAAAATGTGAGGAATAACACAGTCACACAAAACTGATGGGGCAAAATAGATCACACACACACAGACACACACGAATACACACACACACACACAAACACACACACACACACACACACGGGTAGCTTTTCTTTAGCCTAGTGTGTTTTGTCTTTCAAAAATGGTAAATATCCAAGAAGACAAAAAAGTGCTAAATTAAAATAGGCTAAGATATTAGAAAGCAATCATTTTACTAAAAAAAATAAAAAGTTAGCGGAAAATAAAGGTAGAAAATGTTCAGCAAAACCCACAATTAAGCCATATTAACAATGCTTTTCAATGATATTTCATATAATCATTATTTGTAATACCACTAATAAGACAAACGAAAAGGGTAAATTAAATAGAATAATATTCAATTTCAAATTAATTTTTTTTAAAAATTAAAACTATTAAATATAAAAGCCTTTTAAGTCTTAAACAATAATAATAAATCACTATAAGAGGTGTAAAACATAATTATTGCCTTATGCTAATCTGGTACTTTCTACCCTATGCTCTACTAACCTATTCTCTAAACTATACTGACAAGCATAATATGCTCTGCTTGATACACTATACCCTGTACTAGCTAATAACACAGTCACCTCCTTAAAAAGATAAATAAAATATTCTAATTTAAAATATGGTAAATGACTTTTAAATACAAAAAAAATTACTTATTGTGTGCATTATTTTACAAGGCAATGTGAAAATGCCATGTGATAGAATTTTTTTCTTTTTTCTTTTTTTTTTTTCTTTCTTCTTTTTTTTGTGTGTGTGATCTGCTCTGCCCACTGTGGGGGTGGGCCTGGTGCTGCATGTGGAGCCTGGGATCAAACCACAATAGGTCCCTGCATTTGTCTAAGCTTACCTAAGCAGGCACTTTAGAAGGCTGAGCTATCTCACTGACCCCAATAGAAAAAATTTTGTCTCTAGAAAATTAGCCAAGCTATGTTGAAGAAGCATATGCACATATGTAGTTAATTTAGTGTATATGAAGTCTTAGAAATGTTAGTAAGCTTAAACAAATAAGTCAAGCCTTGACTCCTGTTCTATGATACTTGAGTTGACATGAAATTTATGGTATTTTCTTCTGTCATAGTGGAAAGCTAGTTCATCAGCCAACCTAAAAATGGATTTTCTATTTTGAATAAGGAGGCTAAAGAGAACAAACTACAAAGGAATTTTGTATGTTCTATATGTTTCACATAAGCAAAGTGAGCTCTGAAGCTAGCCAGTTTTCCCAAAATTCCTAGGAGCTTCCAAATCTACAAGAAGTCAGCAAAACAGAAAATTCCCTCTGTTTTAGTCTTATACAGAAAGTAATATTGAAATGACTGACATTTCTGTTGCCTGGATCTGCCTTACAATCTTTTTCTGTTTATACAGCAGATCTCTGTTTAGTTCATTCAACATTTACAGTATTCTACAGAATGAGCTGTTGCCTGACTCTAGAATTTTCCATCAAAGGCAATCATACCTTTGAGATAATTTGAGTATAATTTATCTTTTGACAGCATGAAAATAACAAATATACCTCTGAACTCAGACTCCTTTTCAATTAATCCCTAAATGAGTGAAGAAGTTTCATTTGAGAGCTAAATAACTGTGTGTGTCATCTTCTGTGGAATGTGATGATAGTGTTTGCTTGCTAGCGTGCTTTTATGCCTTGTGTATCTAGGTGCTTTGTGTCAAAATAATTTGTGTATTCATGTATCTATATATCTAAGCATTCATATTTTAAGTATCAATACGTATAAAGGGTAAAAATGTACTACAATATCAAAGTAAACAAGTAGCAACCATGAACATTTGTTTAGCTGAAGATATTTTGACAACATGAAAAAGTGTTTCTGATAGTTCTCTGTTACTATAAAAAAAAAAAGTGAGAAAATAAACTTAAAACAAGAGAAATGGTATTGCAGATAGTCCTTTCAGTGATATCAGTCCAAGTTCAATTGGTCCTCACTCTTTCAGACCTGTGCGGTTGTATCACAGCACGGCAGTGGTGTGTGATAGGGTCATGGCCTGGAACAGAAGGAAAGAAAAGGGGACCAATGCCTGATAATTCTATCAGCTGAGTACAGACCTTTCCCTGAGCTGCCCCTCTTAAACCTTCCCACCCCCTCAATCACATTGTGAATCTTGGGACAAAACCTTTGACTCCTGCACCTTTAGGGAACACAAAGGTCCACATCGTTGCACAGATGCCTGTGAATAAGGCAATTGGCTGCAGAGCTTCCTGCAGCAGGAATCCCATGGCACTTCAAGGTGTAAAAGAATGATCTACAAAGCCTTTGTTTGCCATGCATTTTAATCAATCTATTTAAGATAGGGAAACTTTGAAGCTTTTAATCCTAATTTATGTACATGGCTTGATTTGGTTGTACCAAGAATGAACTGTTGAGAGTTAAGTATTTCATAGAGAAATATGTTAACTCCAAACGACAAGGGATTCAGAAGAAGACTGAATAATAAATAACATCACTTTTTCTGTGTTAGACTCTCCTATCTGCACTTGCTGGATATCATGCTGAGTAGCTAAAGAAAGTATATTTGTGTGAAA
Organism: Ctenomys sociabilis; assembly: GCA_004027165.1. NCBI lineage: Eukaryota > Metazoa > Chordata > Mammalia > Rodentia > Ctenomyidae > Ctenomys > Ctenomys sociabilis. The sequence continues at coordinate 16,476 of PVKA01009547.1, read as the reverse complement.
GGGAAACTTGATCCTGGAGAGCCAAGTAAAGCCTCACTTCAGAGGATTGCTTGCTGTGTCAGCCACGCAATTAAATCACCGTATTCCCTTGTGAGTTGCCTGGAATACAGCAACACCTAGAAAAGGAAATTGAATTTATCTTGTTTTTATTGTTTTCTTAGGAGCACTTTGAATGGAATTTGAGAGGATTGATATTTAATGATTGTTTGCTTATTTTACTATTATATTTCATGCATGTGGATTTTTCTAACATTGCTACACCAACTTTGGTTATACTGCAGAAATCTAAATAGAACTGCCACTGAACAATTCTATTGGTAAAACACAAATAAAAGTGAAATAAACTCAACAACAAGGAATGTAATGGGTTCATTAGAAAGCATCCTTGTGTCATCATTCAGTTGCTGTGACTTTACAGTAGGATAGTAAATTTTGACTAAGATGAATGAAAATGTAAAACCAAATAATCATGTTGAAATAACATTACAACTGAAAGGCAGAGGTGAGGCGTATGCAAAGGTTAGCTGTGAGTACAAGAATAGGAAGATCTCATCAGTTTAAAAGAGATGGAGGGGAGGAAAAATGGAAGAGAAAGTGAATCGCAATAAAGAGAGTTTTGACATTGCCAGTCCTACGGATAACCCACTACTATTATGGACTACTGGACTATTGGATTATTTCACCGAATTCCTGTACCTACAATATTTAAATGGCAATGGAATACCTATCTCTGACAAAACTAAACAAAAATAGGGGATACAAATGAAGTACCATTTTATATCTGTATGTACAAAATAGGATCGATATACAGCTACTTTCTCTTAATTCGATGAGAAGAAAGATCTGTATTAATAGTGTTTGGACAGGATATGGTGTCTGCATCTCATACTATGAATAGCCATTATGAAGACGACAATATGCAATGTACTAATTACTGAAACTGTCCTACTAATCGGTTTTGAAACTGTCTCATTACTATTTGTTGCCAACAAAGTGAATTAAAAAAAGAGAAAGAATAAAATGGAAATGAGAGAGGGCAAGACAGGAGGACGGGCAAGGGGAAGTGGCAGAGGAAATCTAAGAGATGTTGTGCGCATGCACCAGCTTTCCACGCTATGTCGTTATCTCCCGCAAGCGTATGCGAATAAAAAATACACAAATAAAATTGCAAAAACAGAAAGAAAATAAATTGATCCTGACCTTTAATGGGTCAACTTCAATTTTTACCCTGAGTAAATGTGACACACATTCCCAGAACCCACTTTTCAAGCGAAGATTGCGATTGTCTTCCATGCCATCACCCCCGCAGGTGACGCTTTGGCACCACAGGCAGCAGCCGGGCACAGCTCCCAACTTGCTGCACAATCGCAAGGCAAACTCCGATGCACTTATGTGTACTAAATGTATTCTTCATCTATGACAAGTTCAAGTTATGATGTGTGTGTCGGGATGTAACCCCAGCGTGAGTCAAGGAGCCGCCATATGTAGTGGGAAAAATGAGAAACATTAAAAATTGCGTTGCTTCTTAAGAGATCATTCTGCTACCGAGTGTGCACGCCTATTTGCTGTGTGCAGACTCTCCGGGGAGGGAGTTCCAGAAACCACTTTTGGTGTGCAGATCCTTCAGGTGGAGTCCTTGGGATCAGCAAGGTAGGCAGGCTTGTGCTGAGCTCAGCTGGCTTCCCAAAGGCGGAGCCTCCAAGAGTCCCTGCCCCATGTCCTTGCCAGTTGTGGAGAAGCTCCTCCCGTGGACTAAGAACATTAATCCAGACGCTGACACTAAACCAACACAGACCATCACCGAACTGTTCATGGGTGAGGAGAGGTGAGGGGCTAGGCAACTTGTATTGCTTCAGATCTTTTATGTGTGTGCAATTTAATTGATTTTTCTTACTGTACCATTGCTCCCCCTCCCTTTCCATAATTTATATCATCCTCTTCCTGAAGAGACTATACTCTTCTGTAACTTGGGACGGTGAATACAACCCAGTCAGTTGATTCTTCTCTGACTCTCACAATTTATGGGGATCTTGCTCTTTTGGGGGGGAGAGTGGGGGTGGGGGTGTAACTGGAGACTGAACTCAGACCCTTGTACTTGCCAAAGAAGCGCTTACTCCACTCAGCCATCTCTCCAGCCCCATCTTGCTCTTATTTACAGAATTAAATATGCTTTCAATTAATCTAGTAGTATCTGTTTAATTTTTAGCCCAGTAAAGGAAGCTAAAGGACAATAAAAGGTCAGTTTTCATGCCCTGAAACTATTATGAAGATTTTTATATATTAGAATAAGGCTTTACAATGGCAACATCAAGGAAGGATACTAAGACAAAACTCTATGAAATATTTATCAAATTTCACAGTTTTCTTAGAAAATTTTAATTCTTTTAGGATATTTAAATTAGCAACTTGTTAATTTTAATTATATATCTATTTTATTCAAATATATATTTATTTACATAAGTGTTTATAATTCTATTTTCTAAACAAGATTACATTACTTCACACAGATTTAACCATAACATAATACTGTTGCTCTCTCTACTTACCTAACCTTTTGTTCTGGTAGATCCTGAGCCTGAAATCTCCATTAGGATATGACGAGTGATGCCTCGCCTGTTCTGGAGGCTGCCCACCGCCACCAGGAAAACTACTGAGCTATAAGGCGTGGTTCCCTATCACTAATGTTCTGTAAAATGTTTCAAGTTTACACTCATGGAGGATAAGACATCACATGGAGATTGAGACAGCAAGAGAGAGAGATACCCAAAACAAGGGGAAAGAAGAGACAGGGTGTCAGAGAAAGAAGAAGACAGACAGAGACAGAGACAGAGACAAAAACAAAGACAGACAGACACAGAGACAGAGACACAGAGATCAAGATTTAGGTGCAAGGCATCTCAGTAAAGAGACTAACTTTTTACACAGTCTACCATCTTTTTACAAGGTTTAATCACAGTTATCTTAGCCAACACCACATAATCAGAAATAAACCCTCCCTTAATCTCTGATTGGACCATTTGAAGAAAAGTTGGGGGGTTGTGATGTGTTGTATTTGTTTTGTTTTGCTGGTAGTAGGAATTGAACTCAGTACTTGGCACTTGTCCAGCAGGTTCCTTGCTCCTGAGCTATATCCTCAGCCAGAAATGCATTTTAATTGATTATGTTTCTGGGGATTTTGTTATTAGTGACCTATGTTGAATGTGCTGACTACAAGGCAGAAGTTGTCACGATAATACAGTGAGATGAGTGAGAAAAGGACCCGGAGTGGAAAAAGTAAGGGAATTGGCATAGAGAGCCAGCCTGATGCCATGTTCACTGAAGCTCATGTGTGCAATGACATGCAAGAGAGAAAATGGTTTTCATGAACTCCCATCTAGAGAAGGGGACGTCCAGGCAAGAAGCTAGAGATGCTCACTTGTTAGTTTAAGCTGTGTAAGGACAAAAAGTAAAGAATTTGCTCAGACTCTTGAGGATAAGAACATCTCCCGTAAGCTGGGGAGATGGCTCAGTAGAATAAGAATTTATCTGGCAAGTGCAAGGGCCTGAGTTCAATCCCTGGTTCCACAAAACAAACAAACAAACAAACAAAAAAGAACACATGGAGGGAGGGAGACTGTTTCCAAGGAACAGTAAGGCAACTATTGTATGTTGAAGTTTGGCGTAAAGTAGGCAATCCTGCTACTGCCACCAGCTGATATCCACATTCAATACAAATCATACATCCAATAATTTCCAAATTCCTCTGCAGTGTGGTAGAAACAAAATGAATTATTTTAAGCAGTTTTCTTTGGTATTTTTCTTTTCTATATAGCAATACATAACAAGAACTTAATAATTTTCTTTCCATGCAACTACAATTTAAATAGATCATTTCACAACGGCCAGTTCAGTGGATTAAAGTATCAGCTTAGATAAAGGGGTCCAGAGTTCAATCCTTTGGCTTGCCATGCCGGCCTCACCCCCAGGGTGTGCTGAGATGGCAATTGAGACTGGGCGTGGTGGTGTGCACCTGTAATCCTAGCTCTTGAGAGGCTTAAACAGGAGGATCACTACCAGTCAGATCTATGCAATGAGACCCTGTACACCCTGTCCTAAATAAAATAATAAATAAATACATAAATAAATCACTTCCTTAATTTTTTTAATTATATAAAATAAGTTAGAACACTTGTTACTAAAGTGACATCTAAGGTTATGGAAATTTCTAGGACACGAATAGCAGTGATATCTAAAAGCTAAATAATTAGAACTTTAGAGTTATTTTGTGTTTTATAAATACAATGTTCTCTATCTATAGAATTCACTTTTTTTTTAATTTTATGTTTTACTTATTTGAGAAAACACAAGTAAAATCTTAGTAAGTTTTATAAGGAATTCAATAAAACATAAACATGTGTACCTATGTGTATATCTTGGGTTTCCTCTCAGTCCTTTGAATGTAGCATTTTATTGCCATCTGACATCATTCGTGCTGATGCTGTTTATTTTTAGACTGTATACCATTCCTGTGCAGTTTGTTTATCTTTCATTCCTCTGTTAGCTTTAGAAACTGCTTTCCTTGATAAGTTCTGCAAAATTGCTACAGTGGACTAAAAGTTGATTAACTGTTTCACTGTTGTGTGCATAATTTCAAACTGAAAATTCAGGTTATTCTTTAATCTGAAAATTCTTCTGCATCTTTATTTTAATTTATTAAAAAAATCTTTTATTTATTGGTACACAGTCTCACTATGCAGCTCAGGGACATAGTGATCTTCCTGTCTCAGCCTCCCCAGCTCTGGGATAACAGGCATGAACCACCATGCCCTGTTTTGGTGGCCAGCACAGTGTGCCCAGAGTTCCAGGACCAGCATGGCAGGCAGCACCAGGGATCAAACCTGGATCCTTGCACTTGCCAGCAGGCACTTAGACCATCAAGCTGTCTTCTCAATGCTAGAATTTTTCTTTTAGAGAAGCTTTTCTTCCTATTTTCTTCTATTACCTCATAAGTATATTCTCTATGACTTCATTCTTCTTTATCATTTTTCACCTTATTCTTTGTCTATGCTACATTCTATTGTCATTAGTTGTATCCATATCTGTGTTTAACCTGGAGATTACACTGGAATGGAAAGCTCATTTAGTTCTAAGTCTCTGTTTTGAAGTGTTGAACTTTCTGATTTTTCACTCAAGAACTCTCCATCCTTCCCCCTGCCTTGTTCCTCTCTCTCCCCATTTTCTATTTTGTCCAGCAATTTGCCACTTGCTGCCAAGCACTTTCAAAAAACTCATCCAAAATCACAAATATTGTGGGCTTATGTGTTGTAATGCTCCAGAATATTCTGAATGAAATAACCGAGCTGGCATTTCATCCCAGGCCTGGTTTTTCTGTTATGAATACTTTTAACTTCTTTCTTCAAGGTTAGCAGCCTTATAAAAACATCATTTCCAAGAATAGTCAAAGCATTTTAGTCCTGTTTTTCATGGACAATGTAATGGTTGATACATTGGGTCAACTTGAGAAGTTTAGAAGATTGACAATGCCTCTCAGTAAGGACCAGAGTCCTCACTTAGGAAACTGCTTTATCCTGTGCAAGAGGAGGCTGTGGAGACTGTGCGAGGCTACACACTCTAGGGAGAGGTAGCTTTCCCACAGTGTAAGGGAGGAAAGGAGCCTTGCTGCCCTCCTTTTTTTTTTTCACCTTGCTGCTTTTGCTGGCATCCTTTTCCCTGTGCTGTGTCCCCTGCTTTTGAGCAGCTGATTATGGACTAAATCCTCTGCACACTGTGAGATAAATAAACCATCCCTTCCTTAAATTTGAGTGTCTGGTGTTTTGTCCCAGTAACAAGGAAAAAGTAATGGAGAAGATGAATTGTAACGTTCCTTTTCATATAATGGCTGGTGCTTGTTCTCTGCCCTAGTGAGGGCACTTTGCTTTATATCACGTTTATCCAACAGGAGTTAAAACATGGCAATGGCTCTTCTCAGGATATCATACTCATGGAATATCAGCAACTTATGAAAATAGTTTATTAGAGTTGTGTTATGTTTGCAGGCAAAGGGAAGGGATGCATGAGTTCACAAAGCTGTCCCTGCCAGGAATCTCTTGGGAGCTCACAGTCACATTCCACAGGCCCTTCCTAACGCAGACATCAAAGTTCCAACACCAAATGCCAGGCAATATGCATCTTTTCTGAGCTTGGTATGCGGTGTGGTGTTTTATTGTGGGAATAAGGAAACATGAAAAAAGAAAAGTTCATATGTATTTATTGCAGATATAACATTCCCTGTATCAAAACTGCAAAATGAATAATAATAGCAAAATACCTGCAAATGCAATCTGTTTTCTTCTTTCAAAAAAAAAATGGAAGATAGATCTAAATCAGCTGAACAAAAGTGTGATTTGGAATTTGCCTCACCTTAATGTCATAGGTCTGGATCTTGTTGTGCACTCCTAGTTGGCCTACGTGTGTCCTACTTTGCTTTTTAATCATCATTCCCAGGGGGTCATTGTTCCATGTTGATTCTTTTGTGCTTCTCATTTTTGCTGGACACTGCTGCACAATACTGTGTTGGCTCTTCTTTTTCTTTAGTCAGATCCCTGAAAGTGTACTTTCATCTGTTTTGGAATCTACTTTTGTTCTCTACTTAGGGGAGGTGAAGAATTTTTAAATCCATTTCAATTGACAATGCTGTTTCAAAATGCTATTGAATCTAGTATGCAATCTTCAGTACCAAAGTAATATACACACAATGAATTATCCCACCTAAGGCATTGATGTTTACTCATTCTGAGTAAGTTGTCTTGCATTTCTCTTTCATTGTTGCCTGATAATGCAGCCTCATATATGTCAAGTAAATGCTTGCAATAGCAAATGCTGATAGGACTGTACATTAGAAGCCATGACACCACTTTAAAAGAGCTTACAGCATGCTTGAAAGACCATTAGAAATGTATGTGATGCCTCAATTTTGTTCTGTGAAGGACAGAGACCAAGAAGATGAAAGAGATCATATATAAGAATATTATAATGACAATATCAAATCAAAAGGGCCTAAATGTTAATGACAGCATGAAAATAAAAAGAGCAAATCAAGAAATGCAGAAAACTACTCAAGGATTCAATAAGAGAGGAAATTTGGTACTATTTTTATCACATCAGCTTTTCAGTTCTAAAAGGTATAATGAAATATTGTATGTTTTAATACATTTATTCTCTAAATATGAATATTTGTGGTGTAATTGTCTGCTTAACTGCTAATTCACATCTCTCTGAAATATCACTCTTTGGAAAGATTCACTACAGGAAACCAAAAGTCTACTGCCTTTTATTTATTTAATTTTACATTTTACATTCAACTCCATTTTAACCTGTGACATTAATTCTAAGTTATCATTTTAGATATGCATCAATGTAAATTATTTCTGACTTTACATTACTCTGGAATTATTATTATTATTTAATTTTTCAAAGCAGTTTGTGATACAGGCTGAGTTCATGAAACAGTTTTTCTGGAATTTTTTTCACACAAAGCAAAGGAAAACCGCCACTCCGTGGAGATTGAGGTGACCATGTGAGTCTTTTCTTTACTGTTTCATTTCAAATTCATGTTTCCCGATAAGCTAGGATATGTAACATCCTTGCACAACAGCCATGAACACCTTGCTATGGAGTTGGCAGGGTCATTTCTGTCCCTTTGTACCGTGACACAACAGCCAACTGTGTAGAGAGCTCCACTGAGAGTCCTATGACACTGGGTGGCGCTCTATGCTAAAGAAACATATTTATTGACTGGGCTAGTTTTTGCTTCAGTTCTTTTTGCAGTCTTGAGCTGATCTCTCCCTGGATGTCTTGTTGCGGGTTCTTCTGATGCTCTACTCACAACAGCATCTGCTGCAAACCCGCCTGTTAGCAAGGGAAGGGGGGCAGTTCTGCTCCAACCAGGGCTCATGTGCACGAGAAATCCTGATGAACTGGAAGAAGCCTGAAATGTCAATTGATACCTAAGCATCTTCCCATCATTTTTATGACTGAGGTTACCTCCTGTAGGGAAGCGTCAAGCTTATTATAGATTTGCAGAGCCCGTGACTTTCCAAGTATTGTCCTATTTTCGAAAGTCTTGCTATAAACCATGACTCCATAACTCATCAAGTAATGCTGAAGTGACTTAGGTCTTCCAGAGTCACTCACATACAGTGAGCATTTTTTGAGAAAATTTAATCACAACACACATTTAAAAAGGACAACATGAAGGTTTGAATGATATTAAGAATATCTATTATATATTTTAAGAGAAGAATGTACATTAGATGAATTAAGAACCACCAGAATCTCTGATTAAAATGACAGAAAAATGAAATAAATTTTAAGGAAAGGCATCTTTATTTTTTCCCTCTCATAAGTAATACATACCTGCTATTCATTGTTGTAAAAGATTACAAGGGGTTGGGGATAGAGCTTACTGGCACAAAAGCTTGTTTGCCAACTGCAAAGTCCTGAGTTTGATTCCCAATACCAAATAAAGTTAAAAAAGAGAACTAAAATGTTATCTAAACATATATTAGTATATGATTCCTCTTCCAGAAAGGCCATCCTTTGCTTCTATTTATTCTCCACACTCAGAGATAAAGTTGACATGCTGTGCAGCACTTCTTCGCTTCAGGAAGTGCACTTGCTTACCTATCCAGATTCTATATTATTCTCATCGGTTCCTGCTAGGGTCTTTGACAACTTTCTCTTTGAATTACAATCAAACAATAAATATATTTCCATGTCACAATAAACTTTTTATTATTTCCATTTAACTTGTGCAACATGATATTGTGCTGTATCAGTAGGTCAGGAATTCTGTAGCAATTTTTCTAGCTGAATTTGTAAGATTATGATGTTTTTTATTTTTTCATAATTCCAGTGCTTTAACAACATCGTTATACACACAACTCTTCATATATACCTAAATAAATTATACATATCGTAGAATATGTATTGTACTATTGTCAAAAAGCTTATACAAGTAGAATATGTGAGGCACGAAGAGGGGAAACTTTCTCAGAATGTGTGTCTGCTTTTGTAATCCCTCTACCAATGGTAGAAGAGCGGCTTATTGGAATCTTTCCTCAGGTTTTGGCATCAGTGAACAATGCTAATCTTTCTTTACTCCTCATACTGTAAATATGCTGTGCTGAGCTCTGTCAATTTTATGTGAGAATATGGATTGTTTTATATTTTAGTTAGACTTTACAGTTTTTCCCTTTAGAATTGCATCTTCACATCCTCTTTGCACGTCTTCGTACTGAGTCGATTCTGGTTTGGAGAGCATCACAGGAGACGCTCACATGTGTTCGGTGTTCATTAACACTAGCTGTTGTAAACATTTCCCCCAGCGGAGCACTTGTCCGTTAGCATTGTTTACGTGATCTTTGATGAAAAAAACTCTTCACTTAGTCATATCTATCAGTCTTTTTTCTTATAAATTTTAGGAAAGCATCATCTATCTCAAAACTTTCAAGTTATTTATAGTGATATGTTACTACTATTACTGTAGTTGAAACCGCTGCATTTATTTCTTTAATTCTGCTAAAATTCAATTGTGTTTATGACATTTGAAAGATAATCTATATCTATTTCTCAAGTGACTAATAAGATTTCCAAACCATTTATTGTGTTTGGTTTGTTTTCTTTGCTTTGTTTTTGGTGGAAATGGGGATTGAACTCAGGCCCTTCCGCTTGCTAGGGAAGCACTTATTTGACTGAGCCATCTCCTCGGCCTCTCCAAACCATTTACTGAAGGCTCTGTTCTCTCTGTGGGTTTGAAACTCTGCTTTAAGTGTATGCACAATGTTTTGGATGAGGACTGTTAGCTTTCTCTAGTTAAAATTTTTATACTTGGTTTTATCTTCAGTTGAAATCAAATGATACATCATTAGCCTTCAGAAACTACTGTCTTTTTATGTTGTAGGATGTATCTCCTTTATTTAATTTGCATTAGTACATTTGGGTAGTGCATATTGTTTTCATTACCTGTGTGGAGTCGGTGCCATTCCCTTCCCTCCCTTCTCTTCCCCTCCCTGCATCTTTTCATTGCGATACATAATGGAGCACTCTGTGCCAAAATCTGATTTTTAAACAGTATTTGCTTGCATGGAGATCCTATTTTAAATTTTTATTATAACTACATTAAACAAGAGATGGTAAAGCACCCATATACATAGTACTCTACTATCTAGCAGGTCAAATAAGAAAAATCATCGAATTTGCAACAACATGGAGGTGCGAAATGATGGTGTATGGGATCACCCAGGGATAGAAAGGCAGATACTGCGGGACTTCATGTGAGACCCCAAGAAAAGGAGCTCACAAGAAACAGGAAGACTGGTGGCTGCCAGGACTGATCGGGGGAGCAGGGCGAATGACTGGCCAAAGCCTAAAGGGTTTTAGCTGGATGTGAGGAGTATGTATTTGATAAACAACTGGGGTAATGGTCAGGTTAATTAGCTTCATCAAAATTGTCCCATGTTCATTACATATTTCATAGCATTATTTTTGTACTGAATACATACAGTTATAGCCTTTTGTGACTAGTTTTGAGGCTTTGTGTTCAAAATTTATATATCAGTTCTCTTCAATATCCCAAAATATTATCTTTTTTTTTGAAAGATTTAAGAATACCTTGACTGAACCTCAAAGTTAACTGATATAATTTGACATAAGTATACACATTTTATATTGGTGAAGAGAAGAAATAAGATGAATATTAATAATAATAGGAATTTTGTAATCAAATCTATACTTCAGTAAGTCCACTAACTAATGTCTCCATAGCTTGATCTTAAACTGTAGCAACAGACAGGCAATTTCTCCCATGGAGTGGAGAATGCCGTTTCATGTTAAGTATGTGGTTTGCCTACAGATGCAGCTTCTGGATATAGTATTTCCTGATGATTAGTGGCTAAGACCCTTCTTTTCCCTTTATAACCTCTTCCATATCAGAAAAAATTCTATGCATGTAATTCTTAATATAAGATAGCATTTACATAGATAAGGACATAATACTCTGATTCAATTATTTACATATATTTGACAACAAATATTTGCCATTCTTCCACACTATCAAATAGCTAACTCTCCAGCCCTGCCCAAGTTTCTTAAATTCAAAGCAATTTTTGACTAAGTATCAGATGTTAGCATAGACCCACATGCTAAGGAGCTTCACAAGACACCCTCTGCTCATACTCAGTTGTCAATCAAAAATACTGGACCCTTGTATTTTTGTACCTTATATCTTCTAAATTGTGGGAAGAGAAGGCCTTCTTGGTCTTCTCAGGTTTTACAGTTTACTGGAATGATTTGAAGAACTTGGGAAATAAATTTACTTATTATTTTCAGGTAATGACGCAGAAGGATTCAGCTCAGAATTGGACAAATGTTACACGATGTAGAAGGTGTGTTTTCACATCTTCTCTGGGCATCCTGTGCTGCCAGCATCTTGTTACTCTCACGGACCCAATATCTTTACAAGTCCCATTGTTTAGAGACTAGTATGAAAACTAACTATAGGCCTGATTCAATTTTTAGTTCCTTTCCTCTCTGTTGAGGTGGGGAAATGGAACTCAAAACTCCTGCTTTCTCATCCTACCTGTGTCATTAGGCAACTGGTTCCAACTTCAAGCTATCTAGTGGCCCTCAAGGGTGGGCTTATTAGCATAAACTCAAGCATGGTTCACAAGGATTGTAAATAACAAAACAGGACCTCCTCACCCAGACCACTGGGGAAATTCCAAGGGTTTGGGAAACCTTGGTTCTGAAATCAGAGGAAAAGAACAAAAATATATTATTTAATTTTGTAATATATTACAAAATATGTAATAACATTACAAAATAGTCACATCACAACATTCTAGTAATAAATTCATAATTTTACTATTAATATTTATGTGTGAGAAACTCAAGACTAATATTAATTTCCTAATTTGTAAAAACTATATTTATTAAATAATTAAATTAATTTCTTGCAAATATGATTGCAATGTAGGTCACAATATATTCTTTGTAAAAATGTGTTTATTAAACAGTGATATTTATCTAAGCATGATTGGAGTACTTTTCAAATATAAATAAGCTTATACACATGTACTTTAATCTTGTCATAATATGTTCCATTGATTTATAGTTCAAAGTTTTCTTCAACTTGAATCCATTCCATGCATATCTGGTGCCATATTTTAAATGGCAGGATAGCTGTGAAATAATCCTAAAAAATTTAACAAAAAACATTGTATAAAGCTATTTTGACTGAATTCAGTGCATTTTTCTGGAATATCTGTAATTGAGAAAAATAAATGTATTATATAGTATTAGTGTTTTCATTCTATAATAGCTGCTTTTTAAAGTAGATATTATAGAATCTATAACACACTATTCAAACATAACAAAAGTTATTAAATATGTCTGTTATATATATATATATCATTTTCTAGATTAAATTTTTTTATTATTGCTATTAAAACTTTATAGTGTTTTCATTAACTCTAAGCTTTGTCGTGTTCATCTGTTAAATGGCATCATTTCAATTTCTCTGTACCAATGTCCACTTTATTCTCCTAAAAGTCATCTGGGATTGACCCTATAGACTTCTAAAGGGAAACAGAGAAAGCCAAATTATTTTTAATTCCTATACTAATTTAACTTTATAAATAATTATCATTCTTCAAGAAACAGAAAATAACTATTAATTATTTGATTTTTCAAATCTGTTTTCAAACTAAAATAATAATGTTTTTTGATATTTTTTTGTTTGTTCCAAGAACAAAAAGTTTCTTTTCCATAAATCTGACCTTTTTTTCTGTACTGGAGATTGAACTCAGGGCCTTGCACTTGCCAGGCAAGCGCTTATTCTACTGAGCTATCTCAGTAGAATAAATCTGATACTTTAATAGGAATTACTGACAACAAACAAGGGAATAAGAAATGGCACTTGAGGCAGTGATAATTTGATAAAGGATACAAACCAAAGGAAAAGATTTGGTCTGATTAACAGGTACAACCCACAGACATGACCTTAAATGGCATGGCGAGTGAAGATCTCAATTCCACATCAATTTAAGAAGTCACATCAGATTTTAGAAGAGTTGAAAAAGAAGCTACTCTTTGAAGGGCATCAGCAAGAGAAAAGTCAGTATGAGGAGCTGGAGAAAAGAAGAATAAGCTTACTACTTTAAAATGGAAAGAAAGCCAATGAAAATACAGAGAAATGCATGACAATGAGAGCTGGAAAACTTGAGATTATGAACTAAACAGGATGTAATGATTAGTCAGCACCGTACCATAAGACACAAGGAAGAACATAACTTCAAGAATGGAAATTTTCCAGATGTTGTTTTAATGAAGTCATATAATCCAAGCATGGTGGTGCACACCTCTAATTCCAGCTCTCTGCAAGGTTGATGCAGCGACACCACAAGTTTGAGGACAGCCTGTGCCATTCTACAACTGTGCGAGACTCCATCTTAAAATGAATAAGGCACTAGATGTGAAGGCTTTGGCATTAATCCCGTACTGCTGAGAAAAATAGAGTAATATGTTTAAGAAATACTGTTAATAGCTGGGCAGATTGTGAATGAGCTTATGTACAAATACGGAAAGTAATTAGGGAGCTAGAGGAAGTATGCAGACGACAGCCAGTAGGGGTTTATTTTCAGCAGTTACAGAGGATATGAAAACAGGCTGAACAGAAAACTAGAAAGAGGTTGAACACAGAACTACAGGTATCCGCTGGTAGAAGAGAAGGCATGGATAGGGCAAAAAGGGAGCTCCAGGGTGATTCTGCAGTTCTGAAATAAGAAAATTTATGTAAATAATGTGGTACTACCTGCAGGGCAGAAGCCATGACACTACACAGAACAAGTGCCTGCTTAACAAGCATGTGGTCTTGAGTTCAGTCTCTGGTACCACAAAAAATTTAAAATAAAATCAAAACTAAAAATAAATAAATACATATTTGCAGGGCAGAAGTAAATTTGAGTATACAAAATTGAAGCCACATCAGACATTCAATGCATTTATAACATACAAGACAGTCCTTTCAGAGCCATGATACTAGAAAGTGAATCCAGGCTATATTTAAGATTACAGAGGCAAATACAATAATTACTCTCATCTTCTCTTCATAAGATACTTTTTTTATAATACTCATATATACTTCACTATGAAAAATAAAGCAGAATCAAAAGCAGAGTTATATGGAATAAGTTCACTGTGAAAGTATTACAAGATTTGTATGTCACAATAGTCATACATGCCATAATTATGTAGTAGGACTAAAGCATTGGGTAAAATTTTAATTCTAATTTATTATGTGCTAAATATTACTCTGGGTATGTTTAAGTATGAGCAAAGCAAAAATTCCCTTTCAATTGTGGAAGATTCTGTATAAAATTTTAAATTTAGATAAAAAATTAAACATAAATAATATACTAATAATAATTGAACAAGGTTTACCAACGACAGTCTGGAGACTGTTTATGTATAACAAAAGAGTATGTCACAAAAGACAAAATCTCTACCCTGATGAAATTGCATTTGGAAAAGTGATGAACGAACAATAATGAATGGAATCAAAACCTGGGAAAAATTGTGTAAAAGACTCAGAATGAGTTAACTTATTTGACAGAATAAGGTACAGGGTTCTTGACACTGAAGAAAGGAAGGTAATGCAAGGGTAGGGCTCACAGGTTCTGATAGTATGGTCCCCCGTGATCCTTTAACAATGAGCTCCAAAGGGCAGATATTTCAAACAGGCATGGGGTGTTGAATAATGCTAACATATTCTAAACATAGTTTTACAAATGGCATACACTTGGAATGTTAACAAAATGAAAACTTAATTTTATAGACATTTCTAAATGAAAGATGGCATTCACAGTGATATTTTGCTTTAAAATAAGATGTATTTAAATAATCAAAAGTTACATTTAGAAAATATTAATTGTTTAATATTTACTGAAATAGAAACAATATTAAAAGCAAGAAACAACCCAAAATGTCAACAATGGTTCATTGTCATTTATTTGCTCATAACAGTGAAAGCGACTTTGCAGTTAATGACCCTTTTATCAATAGTGTTCAATGAAGCACTGTTGAAATTCCAGAGCAGTACCACATACAACCATGCTGCAGTCATCCACCATTTATGTCATACCTTTGATCATAATCCCAATCTCTGTCTCATAGTAAGCAAAGCTGAATGAAGAAAACTGAGCAAATTTTAAGTCAGGTAAATGCAGCTGGAATCTCATTCATTAGATGAGAGACCTTGGTTGAGTTTTCGAGTCTTGCTGAGGCTGAAATTATCCTTTACCTACAAAGTGGCGACAGTGATGTCTCCCTTAGAGATTTACAGCAAACCAGAATGAGATAATGTTTGCAATCCAATGCACCCTAGCTTCACATGTAGAACCTCAATTCAAGGAATAAGAAGCCATCTCAAAAAGGTATAACATGAGTCTGTTATACACCTTTGTCTCCATCTTACTATGGTTTTGACTTTGGAAAATTGTGGTAGGTAATTAACAGTTTTATATTTAGCTGAGAAATGACAAGTATCAGAATAATTTTGAAAGCACTGGTCATTTTAAAAATCATTGAGATAATTTATTTTCTGGTTATGCTTATTAACAGACACCAACATAAAATATTTTCTAGTTGTTTTTAAATAACAAAAGGTGAACAGCCTTTAGTTTAACAGCAGTTTTCCTGTCACACACTCTGCTCAGATGCATCAGCATCCATTATTCTTTTATCCTCAGATTAGTCATATCTTTCTCATTTCCCTATTGTCACCTGTCTCTCTTGAGCCTATTCCTCTCGCTGCCCCAATCTCTTTGCCTGTCTTTGTCCGGCGCCGCTCCCGTCCCGCGGAAGAAGACACTCAGACACTCAGCAACGGGTTCAGCAAGCCTTTATCGAGTGGGATGCAAGCCTCTACATGTGTCCGCTACCCGCGGCTCCTACCGTGCAAGCATTTCTCAGGTGTGATGCAAGCCTCTACATGTGTCCGCTTCCCGCAGCTCCTACCGTGCAAGCATTTATCGGGTGTGATGCAAGCCTCTACATGTGTCCGCTTCCCGCGGCTCCTACCGTGCAAGCATGGCGGATTTCCTGATACAAGAAGCTATATAGACTTTACAGACCAATCACAATTATACACGTGTTTAAATGGCATTGGTAGGATCATAAAAAGGCGGGCTTTTCTCTGGATAGGAGGGGCCCAGGCACAGCAACAAGAACCCGGAAGCCGAATATGGGCGCCATCTTGGCAGACACGATGGGCGGGGGAGCGAGGAGCGGTCGCCATCTTGGAATGGCTCCCGACATCTCCCTCCTTTTGTTTTAATAAAAGGCAGCATTGCTTACTGAGTGATCATAGTGGCTGATGCCCTCTCACTGTAGCCTATTAAGACCTTATCCATGGTCAGGTTGCGCACCCCGACCGTGGAT
>PVKA01009546.1:28276-68091 GCA_004027165.1 Ctenomys sociabilis | reverse complement strand
TATGAACATAAGAAAAAAAAAAAAAGAAAAAGCAGTTAATGCTTACAATTTTTGTTTTTACTCTGACTTTTTTTCCTCTCTTGAATTTCTTATAACTTCTTAGTTCTTGTGTTTTTTTTTAAACAAAACTTGTATGTTTATATCTGGTAATCTGAAAAACTAATGTGCACATAGCATTATGTAATACAGCAGCAACCATTGTTAGATACCTACTATTTTGTTTAGTGAAATCTTGTATAATGTATAATGCCATTTTCTTCTATCACTATTTTGTATTCCTTAAAAATAATAATAAAGGCCATCTTCCTCGATCCCACCCACATCCACCCAGCCACAGAGACCGGCCTGAGACAGCGGCTGACTCCAGCGGCCTCCTGGATCCCACCCCAAGCTCACCCAGTGAGTGGGAATTTGCACGACTCACCAGGCTTCGCAGATCAGTGAGTGTGTGGTGAGTCTGAGGGAAAGCCTTTGGCGTCTTCCCATGAGTGCTGCCCAGATCCCCACCCCGAAGCCCTCCAAGTCAGTGACTGGCCTGAAACATCAGGACCCACTCACCAGCATCTGCGCTAAAGCCCGCTGAGTGAGTGGGAATTTCCCTGACTACCTGGGCATCAAAGTTCAGTGAGTGTAGAACTCCAGGTCCGCCCTGCCAGAGAGACATTTCCCAGGGATTCTCCCCCCACCCCACCCCACACACCGTGGCCCAAGACCCAGCGCACCTCGGCCTTGAGAGTTCCAGGCCCACTGCACCAGAGAAACATTTCACAGTGACTGCCAGTCCCAACCCATGGCCCCAGACTCAGTGCAGGTCAGCCTGGAATGAGAACTCCAAGCCTACCCCACCAGAGGGACATTTCTCAGCAATCCTGGGTCCCACCCCACAGCCTGAAACCCAGCCCAGCCCTGTGAGTGAGGGTTCCAGACCCGCTGCACCAGAGGGACCTTTCCCAGCCTTCTCGGGTTCCAGCCTGAAGACCCGGGCCCAGCACAGGCTGGCTGACCCAGTACAGCCTACCCGGTGAATAAGATCATTCACTATCCTTTTGGGAGCCAGCAGACCCACCAAAGCCCAGGCCCGCCCACCTAGAGAGTGACCTGCCTGACACAGGAGGGCTGACTCCGGCAATTTTCCAGATCCTCGCCCCAAAGCCAGCAAAGACTGTGGGAATTTTCAGTACTTGCTCTGCATTTTCAGTTCGTGCTCACCTGAACAGGGAACCAACAGAGGGGAACCACAGGAGCTGCAGCAAAAAGGAACTGAACACAACAGCTAGATCCAGGATAGGCATACCTGGACAATCTCAAACTTAATAGGCTGGCACCAGAATCTCATAACAAGCTAAGGTTATAGCTGCAACAAACATCCACACCAAAGGTCAAAGGTCAGTGCTATACAAACTGACAAAGACAAGGGGAAAAACGCAATCCCAGACCTCGAGTCCACCAGTAAGGGCAGAGGACACTAGCTCAGCTGCAATGAATGAATTAACAGATACAGCAGCAAAGGAACAACAGCAGAAAGCTATACAGGAAATAAAACAAGAAGTAATTCCCCAAATTAAAAGAGAAATATCTGAATGCATAGTATCTGAAATAAAGAATCAATTCTAGAAACACTGGGTGGAAAAACAATGCTCACCCAGAACAAGTGCAGAGAGCACTATTCCAAATGGAACGTATGAATTAACAGCATCTGAAGCAAAGACACAACAGCAGAAAGGTCATGAGGAACTCAAAGCAGAAATAATTTCTGAAATCAAAAAAGAATTCTTTGAAAAAAAAGAATTCTTTGAAATCATAACATCTGAAATACAGAAACAAGTCTGGAAATATACAGAGGAAACCCAACTTGTAAGAAACACTGCAGAAAAAGAATTAATAACTACCTCTAAAGAAGACATGTACAAAAAAATTGAGATCAGATATATGATGGGATTCCTTGAATGAGCAATACAGAAAAGAAATAGAATGCATGAAACATAGTCAAAGAGATATAAAAGAACTAAAAATATCAATAATGAGTCTACAAAACCATACGTATGATACCAAAACATTATGAAAACAGTTTGCAATGTATTAATGTATCAAATCTGTCTTGTTAAGGTGTCTTGAAACTATCTGATTGATATTTGTACTTCAATAAAATAAAAATAATAATAATAATAATATACTGAAAACTGCTAGAGAGAAGAAGCACCTAACATTCAAAGGAAAACCCTTGAGAATTACAGCCAACTTCTCTACACAAACAATGAAGGCAAGAGAGCATGGAACAGAGTTCTTCAAGTCCTACACAAAAACAAATTCCAGCCCAGACTACTATACCCTGCAAAACTCTTTTTCAAGTTTGATGGAGAAGTGAAATATTTCCACAACAAAGAACAAATAAAGAATTTCATGATGACAAAGCCATCCCTTCACAGGCTGCTGAAAGATGTTCTAGAGAGAGACCACAATGACCAGAACTCCATGAATGAGAATGGAAGGAACCCACTAAACAGGACAGACAATTAAACACAGGTTACAAAGGAGTAAACAACACCAGGTAAATTTCATGACAAACATAAGTCAGCACATTTAATTATAACCATCAATGTAAATGGACTCAATTCTCCAATTAAGAGTAATAGACTGGCGCAGTGGATTAGGAAACAAAACCCAACAATATGCTGTACACAAGAAACACACTTAACTCAAAGGACATTCATAGGCTCAGAGTCAAAGGATGGAAAATACTCCATGTGGAAAATACTCCATGCCCAGCTCCTCAGAAAAAAGCAGGAGTAGCAATTCTGTTCTCAGACAGTCTCAACTTCAAACCAAGAAGGATCAAACGACACAAAGAAGGCCACTATATATTGGTCAGGGGAAAAATTCAAGAGCAAGAGGTAAAACTCATAAATATCTATGCAACATATACAGGAGCACCCAACTATGTAAAACAAATCTTAACGGACGTGAAAAACTTATGTCTAAGAACACAATCTTAACAGGAGACCAGCACACCCTTATCTCAAAAAGACAGGTCAACCAGACAAAAAATTAGCAAGGAAGTAGCAGAACTGAACCAGAGCTTGGAACAAATGGACATGGTGGACATATACAGAGTGTTACACCCAACCACAGCTGATTACACATTTTTTTCAGCTGCACACAGGTCATTTTCCAAAATAGACCACAAACTAGTCCAGAGGTCATGCTTAAGTATATGCAAGAAAACAGAAATTATCCCATGCATATTATCTGACCATGGAGCAATGAAACTGGAAATAAATGACAAAAGAAACCAGAAGAATCCACTAAATTCATGGAAACTAAACAACACCCTACTCAGCAATCAATGGGTCGCAGAAGGAATTCAACAATTTTTACAATTTAATGAAAATTCAAGTACAACTTACTGGAATTTATGGGATGTGATGAAAGCAGTTCTTAGAGGGAAAATCATAGCTATGAACGTACACATTAGGAAAACAGAACAGGAACAAATTAGCACCCTAATGTTGAACCACTGACAGCTAGAAAAAGAAGAACAAGTGAAAGCCAGAGCAAAAGACAGGAAGAAATCATAAAGATTAGAGCAGGAATTAATTCAATTGAGATGAAGAAAACAGTTCAAAGAATCCACAAATCAAAAAGTTGGTTCTTTGAAAAACTAAATAAAGTTGATAAGCCCCTAGTGAACCTCATCAAAAAGAGAAAAAAATCAGATACAAGCAATAACTGATACGTAAATTCAGTAGCATAGCAGGATACAAAATCAATACTCAAAAGTCAATAGCATTCCTCTACACAGATAACAAGCACACTGAAAGGGAAACAATAGAAACAATACCTTTTACAATAGCACTGCGAAAAATGAAATACCTTGAGATTCACTTAACCAAGGACGTCAAAGATCTTTTCACAGAAAATTACAACACCCTAACAAAAGAGATTATGGAGGATTTCAGAAAACAGAAAGATACTCCATGCTCCCGGATAGGAAGAACCAACATCGTGAAGATGGTCATACTCCCAAAATTGCTGTACACATTTAATGCAATCCCTATCAAACTGCCACCAGCATACCTACCAGACATAGAGAAATCATTCCTAAAATTTATTTGGAACCACGAACGACCTAGAATAGCAAAGGCAATCTTGGCCAATAAAGACAAGGCAGGAGGTATCACAATTCCTGACTTGAAATTATACTACAAAGCCACTGTGATAAAATCAACATGGTATGGGCAACAAAACAGACCTGAGGATCAATGGAATAGATTAGAAGGTGCAGAAGCATCTATGAACACACTCAGCCATCTGATCTTTGACAAAGGGGCCAATCATACTTACTGGAAGAAGGACAGGCTCTTTAACAAATGGTGCTGGAAAGCTTGGCTTTCTACATGCCGAAAACTAAAACTTGACCCGGCTCTATCACCATGCACTAAGTTAAAGTCAAAATGGATTAAAGATCTAAACATTAAAACAGAAACAATCTCCTGGAAGAGAAAGTAGGAGGAACTCTTGAAGACATAGGGTAGGTAAAGAGCTCATGAACAAACATATATTGCACAGGAAGCACTTGAAAGAATCAACAACTGGATCAACTCTTCTTGAGGAGCTTCTGCACTTCAAAAGAAATTGTAAACAGAGTGAAAACACAACCCACAAATTTTGAAAAAATCCTAATTAATACACAATCAGACAGAGGTTGGCTGTCTAGAATATACAAAGAACTAAGATATAACAGAGCCCTCAAATTTAAACACCCAATTCAGAAATGGGCATCTGAGATGAATACATACTTCTCAGAGGACAAAATTAAAGCGAATAAATATATGGAAAAATGCTCCACATCACTATCCATTTGTTAAATGCAAATAAAAACAACACTGAGATACCATCTCACTCAAGAAGGAATGGCTATCATAAGGAAATCAACCAACAACAAATGTTGGAGAGGTTGTGGGGAGAAGGGAACACTTCTCCACTGCTGGTGGGAATGTAGACTGGTACAACCATTGTGGAGGTCAGTGTGGAGTCTCCTCAAAAGAGGACTAGAAATCCCATTCAAGCCGGCTATCACCTTACTGGGAATTTTCCCAGAGGAACTGAAAACATTGTATCATAGTGATATATGTGTACCTATGTTTATAGCAGCACAATGTGTGATAGCAAAATCTTGGAAACAACCAAGATGTCTATCACATGAGGAATGGTTGAAAAAGATGTGGTATTTCTATATAATGGAGTATTACTCAGCTAATAAGAATGATAAGTTTGAAGCATTTATACTGAAGTGGATGCCACTTGAACATATACTCGTAAGTGAAGTAAACCAGACACACCTGTGTTAATATCGTATAGTCTTCCTAATAGAAGAAGCAAAAAGAAGAAATACAAATGGAGTCGTATAACAACAACTAAAAGCAATTGAGTCAGATAAGGCAAAGTGAATGGCATATGCTGCAGGATACTAATCAGCTTTTCTTTGGGATGGTTAACAACCTAAGTTCACAGATCAGAATTGGAGAAACAGAAGAGCCACAAGGCCAGCCAACATTTTGGCCCTAGCCTTTCAAGGTCAGCTAAGACTCAGGACATAGGAGAACCTGTATTGCAACATCATGAAACTCAGTTGAGCTCCAAATTTTCTGAACAAGGAGTGCCCATCTTTGACAGGTGTAGACAAAGGAATGGGTATAGAAAGGAAGAATCATGAGGTGTATGTATGCACAGTACATTTGGGATAGATAACGCCGTGCTTCTACATAATTCTATGAGAGGCAAGATTTGCACTAATGGTGGTTGGACAGGATATTATGTCAGCTTCTAGTACTATGGACAACCACTAGGAAAATAACAAGGTAGAAAGTGTTAATTATTGAATCTTTGATGTAATTCAGGTATAAAAAATAAGTTACACAAACAGCTACACTCTCTTAATTTACTGATAAAAGACATATGCTATAATAATGTCTGTAAGTAGAATAACATGTATGAACCTTCTATGATACCAAAACATTATGAAAACAGTTTGCAATGTATTAATTTATGAAATCCATCTTGTCATGGTATCTTAAAACTGTCTCATTGATATTTGTACTTCAATAAAACAAAAATAAAAATAAAAAAAAGGAAAAAAAAACCAATAGGTCACATGCAAATAAAAAAAAAAAGAAACTATGATTTAATTCTTACATGTCTTACAGAATAGAGCAACATCCAGAGACACAGGTTCCCTATTTCCTAAGTTATAACTTTGTAATTACCACACCATGCTGTCAGCACAAAACAAAGAAATAAAATAAAAAGGAAGAATCCAGGGGCCTTTTGAAAAAGAGTTTAGTGGAGTCATCCTGTTTGTCCTAGGAAGCCTGCCTGGGAATTCAGTCTCTTCAGGAGCCTGCTATAAACTACCCACATTTATGGCAATCCCAGCATGCCATGCTAAGGCTGCCATGGGACAGCCTCACTGAAAAAGCACTTCCTTCTAACACAGAAACTCAGTGACTTGCCACATTTCTCATGGGTGACGGGTGACAACCAAGAAGCAGGGCAGAAAGCAGAACAGAGAATTGTGTAAGATACTTCAAGATTGCCCAGATCTTTACAACTCTGGACATGCCTGTGTATGAGATTAGACTGTTAGCAAATCTTTTACAAATTTTGCCAGCTACCTCATGCATATATGATTTACTAGAGGAAATCTTTCTTAAAATGTTAAAGGCTCTTTGGACAGGCCACTGAACTAAAGAACTTTGAATTGAAGGCTATTTGAGGAACATTCCAGCATCCTCACAGAAGTAAACACCAGTGAGCCAGACAAGCAGACATGACCCATGTATGGGTCACAGCACTGCTGTGCTTTTCCCAGCAGTTACAGGGACCTGGGACTAATGGCCCAGTTCTACTGAGGAGGCTTTTAAGGGTCTCCCAAGTAAGAACTTGCCTATTGTGCTGCCATCCATGGCTAGAGAGAAACAGCAACCAGAGAAAAAGGGGGCACAACCAACCATTGTCAGATATATCACCACAGGCAATATGGTCCTCTGATAATGTGTAGCTGAGTCAGATGGAAGAGAGCAATGAAGGGAGAGCTTGGATCTAGGCAGAAGTTCTCACTGATATCCCTGAAAATGTGACCATGTCACACTCAAAAGGAGACTATACTTGATGTTCCTTGTGCCTCTCTTTATCTTGTATTTATATAAAATGCTGCTTAAAATGAGCCAGCCAAACCTGGGTATTCTCAGTCTTCTCACTCCCTCACACTCAGCAGCACACCTTCTGTCTCTACAGACCACTGAGGGCAGCCACGATCCTGTCCTTTGTACTGCTCAGGTCACCTGCAGGCTCTGATGGCATAAGCTATTTCGCTGTACGTGAGGAAGTTAAAAGTCAGAACCTGAGCCTGTGAGCCTATCTTCCTTCTGATAAGTTCAGCTCACAGCAGACACTAAAACCATTTATGGGTTCACATGGGGCATCTGGCAAGTAGAAGCCCTTAACCACAAGGAAGGGAAAATGTGATCTATTTTCTACAAACCTCAGTTCTCTTCCTCAGTCATCATTGCTACTAGTTTAAGTCTACTGTCATAGATGACTTGTCATGGTCAGCAAGATGAAAGGGCAGAACTCAGGGATGGCAAGCCTTTTAGTACTCCATCACTTCTCGGCCTTCTAGCTAAGACCAAGTGCAGAGAGGAGTGCCCAAACTGTAACCCCCAACCTACTTAGTTATCCTAAGGTACCCACACTGCAATTAAACCTGAATACTGAGGTTTCATTTAGAAAACACTCATACACTAACATCTTTTTTTATTTATTTATTTTGTTTTGTTTTATTTTAGGAAAGGTTCTACATGATTGGACTCATAGTGATCTGCCTGTTTTTTACAGCCTTCCAAGAGCTGGGATTATAGGCAAGCACCACCATACCCAGTCTCAGTTGCCATCTCAGAGCACCCCAGTGATGGGGCCTGCACAGCAAGCCAGGGGATCAAACCCACGGCCCCTGCACCTGCTTGCAAGTGCTTTAATCCACTGAGCTATTTGGCTGGCCCTAACATCTTTTATCTTCAAAGAAAAACAATATGTGTGCCACAGATTCACCACCACTGGTATTATTATTTCCAGGCTCTACGAAGGCAGACTGGCAGGAATATTTGCTGAGAATGCTGACTCCTATAAGGGGTTGTCTTTATAGCCTGTGCTGACGGTCATCCCATGGCCACCAAGGGCTTCCCAGATGGCCATATTCTTCTCGGCCTTTTTTCTCTGCTTTCCTCAAGTCTCCTGGTGCCTCACTCTTAGGCCTGCCAACCTATGAGATGCTCAAATGCACTGGCTGAACATGTAGCAGAAAGAGGACGACAATTCCTCTATTATGATTTGTGTCTAGTTGCCCTCCCAAATCCTCATGCAGTCATGGGGCTAGACTTTGTGATTAATTCATGACCCAGTGCTGGGATTATGCGTATAAGTGCTGCTGGAATTGTGGTGTGAGTGCTACACCCGGCCTGGGGCAAATAGCCTGAATGCAACATAAGGGAGACAGACTTGCTCTCAGCAGCCATTGCTGCTGCAGCTCCTCCCTTTTGCTCTTGCTGTTTTGCTGCTTTCTGCTTCTATGAACTGCTGCCCTCTGTCACATGCCACTCTGCCTCAGAGCCAGCTGATTATGGATTGAAACCTCCACTAACTGTGAGCTAAATTAACCTTTTCTTCCCTAATTTTGAGTGTCAGGTATTTTGTCCCAGAAATAAAAATAGTAACTGAAACATCCTCCTAATCTAAACCATTTTAATAACTCAATTCCAGAATCCTCAAAAAACAAGACTGAAATTCACAATAAGCTAAGAAGTATAAAATGTTACATAACATAAATGTGCACAGCTAGCTTACCATTGACATTAACGAGGGAGAGAATATTGTCCTGGTGATCTAGGAGCCGTTTAACTTCAGTGATGTCCCATTCTAGTGATCCTTCAGTGGGGGCTACTAACCTGAAAATTACTAAAGGAAAAAGATAGGAATTTTATTGAAATGCTCAAAGAAAATAAAATCCCATTTTTGCTCAAAATGTAAACATTACATTAAGTGAAAAATAGCTAACACTTTGGAAAACCCATCTGCATGTACAGCCTTTTTCATACCAATTTGAACTGCTTCTCTTTAAAAAATTTTCAAATTAATTATTTATTTATTTGGAACAGTCTCACAATGCAGCTCAGACTTGTAGTGATCCCCCTGTTTCAGCCTCCCTAGTGCTGGGATTACGTGTATGCCACCATGCCCAGTTTTGGTGGCTGGCTTGGCATGGGGGATGGCATGGCATGTGGTATCAGGGATCTAACCCAGGTCCTTGTGCTTGCCAGGCAGGTGTTTAGATCACTGAGCTATCTCCCTAGCCCCTGAACTGCTTCTTGAGATGTCTGAACCAGTCTGCTTCAGCCTAATTCCCAACTCACTTTGTTCACTGATGATTCCAGATCTACTACCACAACTGGTGCCCCTATTCCCCAGGGTGCCCCTCATGCCTGGCTATCTGAACCAACCCCTTCACTGGCCAGCGACTGACCCACATCCCCAAATCATTTCCACCTTCAGCTTTTCAACTCATGCTACGAGTCCAGTAAACTCTGCTACAAAATATACTTAATTTTAACATAATGAAGACTTTGGCAGCTTTAAAAATTTTTTTTCATATCTTGGTTTATACCACTGAATTATACATTCTCTAAGAATATACTTGTTAGCTCTGTAATCTATATAGTTCTTTTCGCAATGGTAGATGTTCATTGTGCTGCCTGACTCATCTGACTTCAATAAGTAGTTTTATTTAAACTAGCATAAATCCTAACTTTGATCAACATAGAAAACACAAAATCTGGGGAGGCTAGATAGTTCAGCAGACTAAAGCTTAGGCAGACACAGGGACCAGGATTCAATCCCTAGCATGCCATGCCAGCTCCACCACTGGGGCTCACTGAGACCAAGACTTGAGAGTGCGCGTGGTGGTATGCACTTGAGGTTGAAAACAGGAGGATTATTACAAGTCCAACCTATGTAGTGAGACCCTGTAGACTGTCCTAAATACATAAAATTTTTAAAAAAGGAAACCATAAAATCAAATCAATCAACAAGATTCTGTCAAACAACATTTATCAAGCATTCACGTGCTCTAGGAGCTATGCTGTCCGATGTAAAGCTCTGTCACCACCCTGGAAGGATCACAGCACATGGGGGGAAGGAGACTCATGCACAGGCTTAGTTAGCACCAATACACTAAGCACTAAGAGAAGCTCCCAGAACAAGCACCGGGAGGCCCAAGGATCAGGAGGCCTCACCTGCAAGGTGTGGCACATCCTTAGTCCCTGATGACCCATGTCTCTCTTCTCACACTCCTTTCTGACCAACAGGCCATGCCACATTTCTTCTGGTCTCTCTGACAGTATTTCACCAAATGACACATCTCTAGCCAAGTTAGTAAATTCTGACAGCCATTAGCTGCCAAAAAGTTTTCAATTAATACAGACAAGAACACCTATTCAATGAATTGAAAATGTGACTCTAGGCAGAGGACACCAAATGGACTGGAGATTAGGATTTTAGACTAGTAATATACTGTTTAATCAAACTAACAGAGACAGTAACCGGAAATACTAACCAGAAAAAAGAAATGGGACCTAGCATCTTGAAAATGGTCCACACCCTATCATTTTTGGCAATCCCTTATGGTCAAGTAGTGTAGGGACAGATCCCTGACAGAAACAACCACTTTCTCTCTCCAGGATGTATATTGTGGTCTGGTTTTAACATATGTATTTTTTAAAACACAGAGAGGGAAGACTATACTCACTCAGTTCCTTGCCAACTGCAGCTGCAACACAGTTATTAGGTATTTCAACCAAAGCACTGATCCCTTCAGAGACACAGGAAACAAAAGTCAAATCATTTTTTATAGATACAAAATATCATTTTACGTCAGTCATTCCTCATAAATGGAGTGGTAACAATAATGCACACATTTTGCTGCACGCACCCTCCTTGGCTTGGTACAGGTGGAAAATGCTTGCTCTCTAAGGTTTCCAAGGCCGCAGAAGATACAGAACATCTTTACTGTTACAGTAAGTATGCTGCTGCTCTGCCCTACTGATCCAGCATGATCATCACCAGCACCCATTTAACAAGATGGAAAGCTCAAAAGGAGATACAGAATTGGAGCTGCCCCTCCCTGTAAACCTAAGAAGGCTGAGCAGCCCTGGCATGAAGAGTCAGTGTGATATTGAGCAACAGATATCTAGTCCACATCTTGCTTCCTGGCACACAACTACTGAGGTCCTCTGGATTTCAAGACATGTCTTTCTATATGCCCATGAGATCACAGATGGCTGCTAGTCCCTGAAATGACTCAGGTAGGACTGGAGGGCTGGGGCTTTGCACCTCCAACCTCTGACCTCCAGAGAGAGAGAGAGAGAAACAGGAGATGAAATTGGTTATTAGTAGCCAACGACTGAAGCAACCACACCTAGGTGCCTCACCTAGGTACCTAGGTAATGAAGCCTCATAAAACCCCCAAAGGGCGAATCCCCATAGCCCATGGTGGTGACACATGTGGGTAGAGTGGCACTCCAGGCCCTCCTGTGTGCCAGGACCTGTGCATCCCTTCATTGGCAGTCTTTGTAACTCCTTTATGACAAGTGTTGGCCTAAGTTCTAGCAAATTAAACAAACTCAAAGAGAGGTCACGTGAACCCCAACTTATCATGTTTATCAACAGCACCTGAGAGGGTTCTGGTCCTGAGCCATCACCCTGTGGCATCTGACACTGTCTCTAGGTAGGACAGCTCAGAGGATATCCAGCTGGTGTCTGCCCCTTCAGGCTCTGTGCATGTTGTCAAATGAAAGCATAGGCAGAATGCAGACACCTGTATCATATCACTAAAGCTAGCTTACAGTAGCCACAGGCAAGAAATGGCTTTCAAGAAGCATGCTTATGGGCAGTGAATACCTTTACCAAGTTTCTTGTATTATTGACATAATTAGATTTTACATGTATTTTTAAAATACAGAGGTTTTAAAGGGTTTTGGTCTTTAAAGACAAGGTCTCACTCCATTGCCTAGGCAAGCCTCAAACTCCTGGGCTCAAATGATCCTTTTGCCTTCAGTAGATGGTACTAGAGAAATATGCCCCAATGCCTACCCCTAGGCTTAAAGTTCTGAGTGTCTTTTCCTATCTGAATTATATGACATGAGTTGAGGCTAACCATAACTTTTGTCTG
Organism: Ctenomys sociabilis; assembly: GCA_004027165.1. NCBI lineage: Eukaryota > Metazoa > Chordata > Mammalia > Rodentia > Ctenomyidae > Ctenomys > Ctenomys sociabilis. The sequence continues at coordinate 55,814 of PVKA01009546.1, read as the reverse complement.
ACATGTAGTTTTTCCACTATGATATATATGTAATTTATAATATATATATATATATTCAAATATGAAAAATATTTTACCCTTTGCAGACCCCACAAATGATTGCATGCACAGGGGCCTGAAGCTTCATACTGTTACCACCAATGATCACTAATGATCCCACCTAATGTAACTGCTGTGATTTCAACAGAATTTCTGGCCTGATTTCTCTTTCACATGGGCTTATTTCAGCACCGTGCTTTGTATCTTACACATACAAAGAGGAGGAGGTGGAGAAGACAGAAGAACAGGGCAGAAGCAACAGGAGGAAAATTGTTAAATAAAATGTTAATTAGCTGGGCACAGTGGTACACACCTGTAATGCCAGCACTCTAGGAAACTGGGGCAGAATGACTGTAAGGTTAGGCCAGATAACTAACAACTTGGCAAGACCCTGTCTCAAAATTTTAAGAGGGGAAAAGTTGTATTCAACTGCCAAGTTTTATAAGTAAATGGATACAACTCAAAACCATACTCAGAAGTGAAAGAAATCAAAAACACATGTGTAGACATATTCTCTCCCTAGTGTGAGAAACTGAAAAAATAAATAAGATTCAAAGTGTACCATATATATTGTAAAATAGGAATAAATTTCAAAAAGGAAGAGAAACTGGGATGTGGGAATGGAGAGAAAAAGGAAGCACAAAGCAAATATACATATATACATATATATAGATTTGTGTTAGTATTGTTTGTACAACTAAATGACAGTATCTTGTACTTAGATTAACTAATTTAAAGGGAACAATATACAAAGCATTAACCATTGTTAGCCTATTATCTTGTTTTGAAATTTTGCTTTAGTTTTTCTTTTTAAAATAAAAAAATGGGGATGGGGAGATGGCTCAGGGGAATAAGTGCTTCCCTGGCAAGTGCAAGGGCCTGAGTTCAATCCTTGGTTCCACCAAAAAACAAAACAAACAAACAAAAAAAAACCCACCATACTGTTTAGGGCTGGCAAGATAGCTCAGCGGTCTAAAGCACCTGCTTAGGCAAGCTTTCAGAGACCGCGGTTTGATCCCCAGCACCACATGCCATGCCAGCCCCTTCCCCCCAGGGCGGGCTGAGCTGACCACCACCCCCCCCCCACAAAAAAAGAATCCGTGATGTGTAGCGAGACACTGTAATAAATAAATAAATTTTAAAATAAAAATATATATATAATGAATAAACATTATTTAAAGGGAAAAATTTTTAAGAGGGGGACAAGTTACAGCTCAATGCAAAGGTTCTAGGTTCAACTCCTAGGATTGCCAAAAAAAAGTTCATTTAATTACCTGAAGGGAAGTACTTACTTAATGGTTACTTACAATCTTGGGGGAAAAAAAAACCTAATTTGGAACTTCGCATTTATTAAAAGTTTAAACTCACTTGTCTTTCTGGAGTCTGTTGATCATGGTTCACAATTACTTTGATTGTTCTCACCTGTATCAGAAATGTGGCTGGTCTTACACAGGAGCTCTAATTTTTGGTTCCACACACATAAGTCATTCCCACCGGAGAGCCAAACCTCTAGACTCTGAAGAACAGTTAAACACTGCAAAATTGATTAAAGAGTTCAGAAACTCAAGCACACATTGTAAGGCAGTTCTGAATTATGGCTGCAAGTTCTCCAAAACCCCAACCTTGGGCAGATAAATTTTTCTCCCCATGAACTTGGGCTCTACCAGTAAGTCAAAGAGTGTCTGTGTAACAGTGTCTTCTATGCCTGACACGAGTATCACAGGAGCAGAAAGACAGAAGGGATGGTGCAGGATTTACAAGAGGAAGACACGAAGGGTTCTTCCTGGTCCTCACATCATTCACTGGAGCAGCAAAAGGAGAGAGCTGAGGCCTCTTGGCACCAATAGCACTATTATGCCAAGTAGCAGGGACAGCCCAGCAGGAGCCCCACCAGGCCACATAGGGCTTCAGGTGACACAATCAGGGCTACAGCCGCTGGAATGTTTTCTATTCCTGACTATACATACTGAGATAATAAGTCTTTTTGCTGCTTTAAGTCAAGTAGTTCTCAAGTAATTTGTAACTCAGTAATAGGTAATACATACCAGTTAAGCCCCTTTATAAATACAGAAAATATGACCTTAGTTTTGATGTTTTAAATTAACCATCTCCTGATTCCTCTCAATAATTCTGTTGGGAACTCAGGAAAACACTTGCCATGAAAGTGCTTTCCCTTTGATGGCACCAAGGGCCATTAGACCCCAGGACAAGGGCAATGTCAAGGGAGTTGAAGAGAAGCCGGTTTTAGTGGTCTTCTCTAGGCTGAGGGTAGACCTGCTTCAAAGCTGACACAAGAAAAGAGTTGAAAATAATTGATACCAGTTACATATCTCAAGAGGTGCTAAGCTGTCTCACTTCTGTATTTTTCATATCAGTACTTTGTTTCACTTTATTACCAAACAATATTCCATACACATTTGTCACTTGTCATTTCAGCTGTCACTCTGAACATTCATGCACACACTGCAGAGTGGCCATGTTTTCATTTTTCTCAACTGCATTTAGGAATAGGATTGCTGAGTGAAATAATTCTGATGAAATGCCAATGTACAGTGACTACCATTTCACAAACCACCAGCAATTTATGAAAGTTACAGTTTCCTATATGGTCATCAATATGTGTTACACCTGTCTTAGACATTAGCCATGCTACTACATATGAAATGGTGTCTCGATTTCACTTCTGGTCCTGGGGATATAGCTCAACATCATAAGTGCCTGCCTGGCAAGCTCAAAGTCCCCAATTCAGTCCTAAGTTTGTCCCCCAGTACTGGAAGAAAAAATTCACTTCTGACTTGTATTTCTCTAGTAACTAATAATGTTGAACTTCTTTTCATGTAGTGACTGACCACACGCATACATTACTTGGAGAAATTTCAAATCCACTGCTTATTTTTAATTGTACTATGCCTTTTTTAAGGCTGACAGTTCTTTGCATGTTCTGGATAAGTCCTATTAGATACATGACTTGCAAACATTTCTCCCATTCTATGGATTATCTTTCCATTCTCTCTATGGTTTTCTTTGAAGCACAAAAGCTTTTCATTTTGTTGAGGATCAATTAAGCTTTATCTTTTTTATCTTTTTGAGACAAGGTGATGCCAGGCTGGGCTTGCATTCATGAGGGTCAAGCAATCCTACCTCAGCTTTCCAGCACCTGGGTCTGCACACATGAACCATAGCACCTGGCTCAGTACCATGCTCTGCAGAGACTATCCTTTTCCCACTGAAACATAGGGGTATCCATGTCCAAATCAGCTGTTCACTTATAGGAGGTTTTATTTCTGGATTCTCTATTCTATTCCTTTGATTTATGTGACTATTGATATCCAAGTACTACATTGTCTTGATTATTGTGCCTTTGTTTTGAAATAGGGAAGGGTGAACATTACAACTTTATATTATCTTCCTTTTCAGGATTGTTTTAGCTATTCTAGATCCCTTGTATGTCTGTAAGTATTTTAAGATCAGCTTGTCAATTACAAAAGCAGAAATCCAGCTATGATACTGAAAAGTGTTTATTCTGAATAACTATTTAAGTAGTATTGCAATCTTGACAATATTAAATCTAATACACAAGTACAGGATTGTCTTTTCATTTATTTAGACCATCCTTCTTTTTGTTTGTAGTTTTGAGGCACAGTCTTGTTATGTAGCCCAAGCTAGCCTCAAACTTGCAGTGATCCTTCTGCCTCAATGTCCTAAGTGCTGGGATTTCAGGTATGTACCACTATGCCTGCCTCTATCATTCTTAATCTCATTAATAATATTTTTAAGTTAGTAAAGTAGCGTCTTGTACTTGGAAGTTCTCATCCCCTCCTAGTCTATTTTTACCATGCAAGAACATGTTTGAACATGTTTTCTCTGTATCTTTGCTTCTGTCCTATATTCTCATACAATGGTATCTCACTGGGTGATTTTTTTTTTAAAAAGAGTACAAATTAAACAGAAAAAATTACAAGCGATACAAATTATTTTTGTGATACAGAATTTGACTTAACAAAGTAATATTATTTTCACAGTATTTGTTGTAATACATAGTGCTGTCTTCTAACCAATTATTCATATTACCAGATATATGTATGTAAAATTGGAAGAAAAAAGAAATGTATAAGAAATTAAGAAGAGAAAAAGCACAAACAATTGAATAAAGGAGACAAAACAAATTAAGCATTATCAGCTCCTTTCCACAGACCAGCAGAAATGCACAGCACACTTGTGCAAACCATCCTGCTTGCATACCTAGAAAATCTCTTTCTCCCACTCCCTCTCCTGTCTCTCTTCTCAACTCAGTAACTTTCCTTTCAATAAGTTCATTCCCTTTTCTCACTGGGTGATTTTAAGAAGTTAAAGCAAGCTCATATTCCAGGGAAATGATGTAGAATCCTTTTGCTATGTTGTGAGGTTTGATTTGATCATGTTTTACTGGAGATAATATGCTGTTTCATTATTTAACAAAGCATCATTAGCATTTTCCAAACTCATTTTATGTTCTGAAATACATATTAAGTGAGGGTATGGACTTAAAAAAAAAGTGAATGCTTAAAAATTTCAATGTATTACAGAAGAAGACACATGGTCCAGGTAATAGTTCCTGTTCCACTTCCAGCTGCTTCTGTCTCTTAGAAATAGGTGTGAGGTACAGCTGGTTACTACACTGTACCTTGTATACACCCACCCCAATTGACAAGCCATTCTGCCTCTGTACTTCCTGTTTGCTCATCCTGTATAAGCAGCAGAATACCAGAGATCTGGCCCTGATATTTTGGGAGTGACCTCAATCAGTGCCCATCAATATAAATAAATCTGTCTCCCAATCCTGGGTGTCATTTTGGTGTTTCTATTCACCACTGCCTTCTGGAATTACCGGCTTAAGACAGGTCTGGCCTTACTTTTTTTTCATTCTGCTGTAGCATTTAATTCTCATCATGGTTTACAAATGAAACAATCTAACATTTAAAACATAGGCTCCAAAAAAATCTAGCCTTCTGCAGGTGTGTGTAAAAGACATAACTTTTAAAACCTACAAAAGTAATATCACTTGGTTTATTACATCATTTTTTCTATGATAAAAGCTCCTCTTTGCTTGAGACTTTACCTTCACAGTGGACTGGAAGCACGATACTCTCTGAACTTGTCTGCCAGCATCACAATCCCACACCTAAATTTATGTTAAGAAATTAATTTCTAAATAAAATTTTAAAATTGTAAGCATAAGACAACTTTTCTAATTCACAAGTAAATCATAAAGGCTAAACATTCAGCTATAAAATCTTTAAATGAAAGATGAAATATTTAGTATTTATACTATCATGAATATCAATTCATACAATGAGTAATCAACTTACCAGAACAGGCTTATGATCTAAAATAAGCTTGAGATAAATTTTAGTATCAAACTATTTTAAAATGCCAACAGAATTACTGGTCTGATAGCCTGAATCTTTACAGGCATTAAATATTGCACTACTTCACATTTATTCTCCACAACAGTCTGCCATAAACATGAACATAAAGTAGCTCTACTAAGAACTGTCAAACTCATTAATTAATATTTCCTGTAAGCTCCCTGCAATGCTACTGGCATGTTTTACTAGCATTACCCTCATTCAAAGAACACACTACCAGTGTCTTATTACAGTGGCTTATTTATGCACGTTTAAAACAAAAGAAGGCCATCCCTAAAATGTCCAGAGCCTGATGATACTCAAAGTTTGAAACTATTTCCTAAGGTAAGAAACACATTTACATTTTCTGACTTGCACAAATGTAAATCTGTATTTATATTTAAAAATGAAAAGGAATTTGACAAATTAATCTGATTATGTCCAATGTATTTTATTACATCCCATTTCATTCCTTATGAAAATGAAAGATACCTATATATCCATCTATGTATCTGTCATCCTAAACATACTGCTAACACTCAGAAAGTACTCCAGTAATCAATGTTTGCTGGCCTTACATTAACCACAGTTCTACTAGTGTCTCCCACTCTTTTATTATTTCAGAGCTGATTGTTCAGGGCTGGAACAGTTGTGCTTTTATGGATACTATTTGATAAAAATTTTAAAAATCTACCTTCAGCATTTAAGGAAGCATTTAATTAATAGTTAACGCCCAACTACAATAAACTTATAATTTACTGGGGTAAAACAAACTGCCAACTATGCAGCCTGCCACTTTTTTATTTTAATAATCCACTCAGGCAAAGAAATGACTCTATCATTTATAGGTGAATTTATACTGATACGAGCCCAGCTACTTACCTCAGTATTGTAACAGTAACTTTAATAATTCCCTTGAAATACTATTATAGTGTCTAAAGAATGGTTTAATTAAGTATTTTAAGTTCTACTTTTGCAGACTATATGGAAAAAGGAAAAAAAGTTTTATTCCATAAAATAATATTTGCTTCAAGAGAAGAGTAGTAAAAATGTTACTCTGACCTAAACTTTATACTCTGAAACCATCAATTAATCACATAGAATATATCAGTACATGATCTCATTTAAAGTATGGTATTAAGTATGTCTTAGTTCTATAGAACCCTAAGAAATAGCTGATTTTTTGGGTTAACTCCAAAACTTAACATCACTAATGCTCCAAACTGTTTAAATGGAACTTTCAGATAGGCAAATGTTATTTAAAGCCAACGTGCCACCTTAAAAAAACCAAAAAACATTATCCAGAGCATTTGGCCATGGGCTTCACAAGTTCAGTTCCTGATAAAGTTATTATGGGCTCAATTTATTTAAGAAGTTGCTTTGCTAAGCCGATTCTGGACAGTAGGTCACAGTTCTGGTTTTGCAGCCAGACTGTTATTCTGCTCTGCCTTACACTGGCTGTGCACTGTGGGGAAGACACTTAGTACTCTCTGCACTCCCCTTTCTCATCTGGAAAGTAACTTTATAAAAATTGCTTTGAACCCTGAAAGCCAATGTTAAAACTGAACAATGATAACGGACCTCTTGCAGAGTTTGAGGCTCTTGGGTTGGAGATATCAAATCGCTTTTGCTGTAAAAGGAGGGGTTAGAAACATGAATTAATTCTCCAGTCCAACTCATCTTTGTTTCCCTTAATTGAAAAGTAAATAGAGATAATACAATAAATATTTTTAAGGTCACTGTCTCCCATTTCCTCCATTTTGGGCAGCTTGCTGTAATAGTAACTCTGTCTGGAAAGAACAGCTTCAGTCACAAGACTAGAGGTTTTTGTTTGTTTTTTTTTGGGGGGGGGGGGATTAGGATCAAACTCAGAACCTTGTGCTTGCCAGGCAGGTGCCTCAGCCACTGAGCTACATCCCCAGCCCAACAGCTTCAGTTATGAGGCTTCCATCAATACAACCCTTAACCTGCTATTTCTAATCTAATACTTTTCAGATGCCTAATACTTTTAAGAAGTCTCTTATGTAGACTATAAAAAAATCATCTTTGCTATGACAAGAAGGTTCACACAAAACCCTAGAAGCTGTGGCTGCTTCACTTTCTTCCAGACTTAAGGATATAATAACTGTTCGATCGGCAGAGGCTGTCAGGATGAGTTGATTTTTTTCTTCACAAGATTCCAAGGAAGGAAATGTAACAATAGCCGTTATCTTCTGAGTATGTCCACTGAGTTCCACAAGTTTTTCTCCCGTCTGAAATATGAATAAAAACATTAAGAAGCTCATCTTTCCAATTTAAATAGTCTTAAGTAACAACATTAAGAATGACTGTATAGAAAGTACACATATATTCTACCTCAAAACTACTTATTCAGGACTTTTAACTTTAATTAAACAACAAAATAGAACAGCTAGAAGAATAGCCATATATAATTTTGACTGTTTTTAAATAGAAAATCTAATTTAAAAGAATATTTTATTTATTTATTTTTGGTACCAGGGATTGAACTCAGGACCTCATACTCAACAGTCAAGGACTCAAGCCTCTGAGCTATATCTCCAGCCCCCTTAATGGAATATTTTTCCTATGATTTTAAGAATATACAGTGATTAATAAATTAAGCAATGAAATCATCAATCTCTACAGAATCATTATTTGTTAGCTACCTATTCTAATGTTTGGATGAAAGTGAGCCATAACAGTGTGCACCTGTGTGTACCACACTGCCTGACCCCCACTTCGAGGCATTCTCCACTGCACCACAAGGGGCGGCAACTCACCAGCCCCGCTTACTCGGCTCTCCTGCCAGCCCCTCATGCATGCACCAAGCAGTAAACATACAAAAATAAAATGGGTTTCATAACTACTTTGGAAGCACCCTGACCCTCTGCATCCACCAGTTCTGTAACTAGGCATTTAACCGAACTCAGATCAAAAATGTTTTTCAAAGACTATGCCTACACTGAGAGTGTACAGACTTTCCTTGTCATTATTCTTTAAAAACAGTGCAACAAGTATCACAGCTTTTACATCCCACTGGGTTGTACAAGTCCTCTGGAGAGGACCTACAGTGCCAGTACTCACAGGTCCTGGCACTCCTCTGTGGCCAGGGAGACTAGGATGTTAAAGAATGGCTTCAGTATAGGCAAAGCCACTGAGAAATGAAAATCTGACAGATCAGGGAACAATTAAAACTAAGATACATGAGAGGGACCGGGGAGATGGCTCAGTGGAATAAGTGCTTCCCTGGCAAGCACAAGGGCCTGAATTCCATCCCTGGCTCCATAAAAAAAAAAAAAAGGATGGGGAGATGGCTCAGTGGAATAAGTGCTTCCCTGGCAAGTACAAGGACATGAGTTCAAGCCCCGGTTCCGCCAAAAAAAAAAAAAAAAAAGATAAGTTAAAAACAAAAAGGTACACGAGAATAAAGTCCTTAGAAAGAGAGTAATTTGAAAAACAAAGCATCAGGAAGTGGCCCTAGAGAATTTGATGACGTTAATATTTTGAAAAAGCAAACCTTCTGTTATATTACTAGTCAAATGAGGACAAAAATAATTAGAATGTCAAATGATATCAGTGTACAATGCAGAAAGAAGTGTTCCTTTAATAAAAATCAACACTTGGTCCATTCTGAAAGTCATTGCATAGTTGCTTATGATCTAAATTTTGTTAAATGAGAATAAATTTGGGGGGCTGGGGAGATAGCTCAGCGGTCTAAGTGCGTGCCTGGCAAGCACAAGGACCCAAGTTCAATCCCCAATACTACATGCCCTGCTGACTCTGAAACCCTGGGCATGATGTGCCAGCCACTGAAAGTTGGGATGGTGGTGGTGCATATCTGTAATCCCAGTGCAAGTCTGGGCTGCACAGCGAGACCCTCAACCTAATTAATTAATTAAAGAATGCTTTTAAACTTTAAGAAGAATGCATCTTCAATAAAAATAAAAAGAATGCAATTTTTATTTTCATAAAATGACATTTGTTTTTCAAGAAAATATCTTAATAAAGATTATCCAGGTATGAAGGACCATACCCATAATCCCAGCACCGTGAGAGGCTGAGTTAGATGGATTCCAGGTGTGAACTCAGCCAAAGCAACTCATAGCGAGAGTCTGTCTCATATATTTTTTTTTTAAAGCTGGGGATGTAGCTCAGTGCAAAGGCCTATGAGTTTAACACCTAGTCTCTTTCTCCCTTATACACACACACACACACACACACACACACACACACACACACACCTGTCCCTATACTGGTCCCTATTTTGAATAAATTTATCCAAGTTGCCCTTTCCAGGTATTATTTAGTCTCAAATGATACAGATATATAAATATCACTTTGCAATACTTATGAATACCAACTACTTGGTATTCCACATATAATCCATACAAACCTGAGCATTCCATATAATTACAATTCCATCATCACCAGCTGATGCAAATCTGGGTAGAGAAAAAAAGGTCATAGTTGACATTTAATTGGTAAGGTTTACCAAGAAATACCATATTAGTAGTATTTTGACTTACTAACAGAAGTTCTTTAAGCTTAGTTGACAAATATTTATCAAACACTACTGAATTCAATAGTGACTAAGAAGCCAATGATATGTAACAATTTGCAGGGTTACAAATAATAATCTGCTAGAAATGTAAAAATGGAGATACAAATATGACCTTTAAAGTCCTTCCTTGTTTTAAAATTCTGTGATTTGTAAGAAATCTATGAGGAATGAAACAAAACCAAGTTAGGAAGCAGCTTCCCTGGTAAGAGGGGATAATTCAGGGGTGGATTAGAATCATGTCCCTAGTTTCACTATTTCTTTTATTTTCTCTATGAAGATATTTGAACTCTGTTACCCAGAGCTCAGACCTAGCCGCAGTCCATTTGTCTCCTTTGTCTTTCCTCACATAAGGGGTGCTCTTGGTTTGAAAGGTACAGGACTTTTGTTGTTGGTTTTTAGTAGAGATGCTTGAAATGCGAAGAGGTAAAGGTAAAGGAAAGTTTGTTTCAAGGCATAAAAACACAGCTGTGATAAACTCCACTTTATCTCTCCTCTTTACCTCCCAATCTCTATATGCAAATACAGGAATAATCTGTATTTTTGGAGTAAATGCTATTTTGACACAAATACTATCAAGTAAATAATTTAATGGGATTAGTCATCACAGTGACTATTATAATAAAATGAAGAAAGCACCATTCTGAGGGAGGGATTCAATATAGTGGTATAAGCATGTAAAACCATTTATTAACAATGTAGTGTACAACATTGTAAATGAATATATTAATGACTCAGAATCAGTTCAGTCTTCCCCACAGTATCACATCTGCTTGAATTCGGGTTTATTTTTTGTCATATGAGCAAAAGAGGTGCTCGTGTAGACAGCTAGCTTATCCTTGGTCCATTGTATTTAACAAACATTAATAAAAGATATTCTGTTAACCCCTAGGACATTTAGAAAATCTGTAGTACTTCCTCACACAGTTGCTAGTAGGTATCACTTGGATGTGCGCACTGTTGGCTGGACACGCATCATGACAAAGGGTGGACAACAGGAACGTGGACGTGGGGCACAGCAATTGCTGTTTCCCTGGGCACTGGTGAGCTCCAGTTTACTGCTCCAAGAGAACATTAATTTTCATGACTTCAGCCATTAAAGACTCCAAACTCAGCTTCTAGTTCAGATTTTTTTCATGCTCAGCTTCACAATACCCCAAGTGCTGTCCAGTTCTGACTCCACAATCTTTTATTTATTTATTTATTTATTTTGAATAATGTCTGGCTGTTAAGCCACTTTTTTTTTTTTTTTTTGGGTAGAACCGGGGATTGAACACTCAGGCCCTTGCACTTGCCAGGGTAGTGCTTATTCCACTGAGCCATCGCCCCGTCCCCATGACTCCACAATCTTGTGATGAGATTTTGTGAGGGCAAGAGAGGACAACTAATGGGACGCTGGTTAAACAATCAGATGGGGGCTGTCAAAATGTTTAGCATCACACTGTGCCATCTTTTAATGGAAAGGACCTTTCAACTAGCTATAAGTCACAGAAAGGCTTACTTTTAAGTCTGTGCCTAATATTCCTATTTCAAAATGAAAGAGATAAAAAGACCTGGAGAATTTAAGAAATGATCATTTTAAATTAAAAATATAAATTTCCTGAGCTTTCTTACATACATTTTCTGAATGCAAATAGTAAGTAGTGTCTTAAGTATCAAAAGCAGTTGCTGGAAGTGAATCTTTAATAGCTTATGTTTCTGGGCTATTGATTTCTTCTTATTTATATAGTGATGGCAGGGAGTGCAGGTCTCAAGGGCTTAAGTTTTCTTTGGTATAAAACATCAATTTCTATTGATTCTTTAAACTGTTGTAATTGCTTTTCTCCCATTTAGAAAGCTGCAGGTTTAAAATACACCCTTTTTTCTAATCCAGATATTTAACTTTCTCACTCTTGTTTCATGTGTGGATCTCACGATGAAGAGAGGACTGTGAACAGTTGAAAGATTAGAAACGACACACAGAGCATTTCACCTCAAACTTTAATTCAATCAGCAGCAAACAGAAGTTAAATCTAAACAATGCTCAATAGTAATGCATGAAATCACAGTCAATTTTTTATTACTCAGAGGTCAATTATCCAGTTGGCCAGCCTATTGAAACTTTCAATTCTCTTTATTCTACTGCTGCCTCTTTATACCTGTTAACTATTTCTGTATTGTTACCCCTTCTAAAAAGAAAGATAAAGCTTTAAAATGCAAGCCAAAGTGACTTTACTATATATTGGTATAATAAAATACCTAATAAAGGATAGGGGATCAGCTACAGGATACTGTTATCTATCTTACTACTAGGGGTAGTTAAAACTGTATCAGCTTATCTAAAACCAAATCCTAGGAACTCAATCATGTGGGGCCAATCATCTTGAAATCAGAAGTAAAAATTCAATCCAAGAGATTGACTGTAACTGCTGAAGGTATAAACCATATAAAAAAAGAATAATTAAAATGTCAGTGAGCTTTCAGCTATTCAATGAAAAGGAGAACGGGGGCTGGGGAGATGGCTCAGCTTCACAATACCCCAAGTGCTGTCCAGTTCTGACTCCACAATCTTTTTTTTTTTTAATAATGTCTGGCTGTTAAACCACATTTTTTTTGGCAGAATAAGCACTTGCCTGGCCAAGTATAGGAGCTTGAGTCCAATCCCTAGTTCTGCCAAAAAAAAAAAAAAAAAAAAAAAAGAAAAGGAAATCAGTACCAGAACATTTTTATATTAAAGTCTCTAGTAGAATTCAAGACTTAAGCCAAGTAGAAGACAGAGAAATGTGTCTTTACTGATTAGCACAAAATATATTTAGTGCAATTCTAGGATAGGATTAGGGAAATGCTGAGATGAATCAATATGCCATTCTTGCCTTGAGATCTCACAACTGAACAATTAGTAAGAAATGTATTTCAACAAATCTAAGGCATCACCAATTGTCAAGCTGTTGTTTTATGTACCATTAATGAAAAATGCTGCTAATTATAACCAAAAGATACTTTCAGTTATATGATGTGTCCGAAATCCACAGATGTTACAATGAGGGAAAAATGTTTCTTAGAATAAAAAAAAAATAGTAATTACCATATTATTGATCTTTACTACATTTTCTAGACTGAAAAATCTGTGATTATCTCTAATAGGTTTAAAACGCTAAAGATATTCCCACTGAATGAATAAATGAATAAGCAAATATTTAAGTATTGGAGGGCTTTATGAAATATATTAATGGCTTTTTTTTTTTTTTTGCAGAAGCAGGGGTTGAACTCAGGTCCTTGCACTTGCCAGGGAAGCACTTATTCCACTGAGTCATCTCCCTAGCCCCTTATATTAATGGCTTTAATGCAATCTCATTACTTGATTTTATCATGATTGATCTATGAATGAATTTTAGAAAGAAATAGAAAATTTGAAAATTTTTAGGGCCAGAATCCAACCACATTATAAGTAAGTGCTTTTTTTTCATATTCTCATCCAATTCTTATTCATTGCCTTTAAGTTTTCTTAACTTGAAACCAAGTCTTTAAAAATTCTCAACTATACAATTAAATGACTAAGCTAAAATTAAATGCAAGAAAAACTAGTTCAACAAGGTGAAGTACACTGTAATGAAGACCTATGACAAACCTTCTAGAATGTTCCATCCTTCCCTCCCTCCACTATGCAAAATGAATTAAGCCAGTAATTCACTCATTTACTCAAAGTAAAAACAAGTAAGAGATGATTCTTGCCCTTCAAGAATTCATGGACTAATATAACTATAAGCTACAGGGTCTATATCATGAGTCCATGCAGAATTCTATTTCAATTTATAGAAATCATTTCCAGTAAACACTTTCACTTTGAACACATCAGAAAAAGTATTCTTACTTTTGCTAACTGTGCTATGAAAGTAGAGCATAGCTTCCCAATGACTGATCTAAAATAAAATGAGTTCTAGAAATGATTTCTGGGTCTACTACCTAATGTCCATTTAATAGTTCTTACTCATGTGAAGCCACTTTGATCAATTCAAAGGTCCTGTAAATTTAAATATCTTAAAGGATATAATAAAAAGCATTGCCATAATCCTGAACATAAATCTGCCTCTACTCAAAACCTGCATAACTATAAATTCCTGAAAAAATCAAGAGACCATAATTACAGTAAGGCAAAAAGTCTCAGTGGTTAACTTGCTACCTAATCCACAAACATTCTAAGCATTACAAAATATGGCATTTTTATGATAAAATGAAGTCAAAAATACTACAATACTAGAATATAGACAAAACTAAAAACATAATTTTCACTTATAATTGATTTTTGTTTTTATACCTGAAGTACCTGAAGCAATTATAGAGGTATGCAGACAGACAAGGGAAGTTAAAGGGATCTTTTCAGGAACCATACATGCTGATGACACAGTTTCTCATGAGATTTTGAACCTAAACTTTTTTTCTTTGATAAAGAAATTATTATGGGGCCTATGGATAGGAAGGATGTACACAGTACATGCATAACATGAGCAAAGTCTTCAGTACTACACAGCAAAGCAAAATATATTATGATAACACAAGTCTAACATCTAAAAGTGTAAGATCAGGGGCCAGAGAGATAGCCAAGTGGACTAAGCGCCTGCTTATGCAAACCTAGGCAAGCACAAGGAACACTGTTTGATCTCCAGCACCACAAGCCAAGCCAGCCCCACCCCCAGGGTGGGCTGAGCTGGCCAGAGTCCAGACATAGTGGCTAATGACTGTAAATCACAGTGCTGGGGAGGCTAAAAACAGGAGAATCACCATGAGTCCAAATTGCATAGTGAGACCCTGTAAAAAACAAATATATAAAAAATAAATAAAAACACAAATGTAAGATCTGTCTTTGTTCACAAATAGAATGAAGGTGGGAGAACTCTGTATATCTCACAGATAACTGCTGTCTTAGGTACTTTTCTCATTACTAAGGCAAAGTACCTGATGCCCAAAGTTAAAGGATGAAAGGTTTATTTTATTTAGGTTTATTTATAGTTCACAGAGGTTTTGGTCCATAATCACTGACTCCAAGGCAGGTGGGCACATGGCAGCGGGGCAACAGTTCTTAGCAGAGGGAGACAGCAAAAGCAGTAAGAGAGGAGAGAGAGAGCAACAATCCTCTTCTGACTTATATTGAATGCAAGCTACCTGTGCTATGGTGGGTCTAGCATCACACCCTTAACCCCAGCATTGGACCATGACTTTTTTTTTTTTCATTTATGTATTTGGTACAAGGTCTCATTAAGCAGCTCAGACTTGTAGTGATCCTCCTGTTTTCAGCCTCCCCAGTGCTGGAATTACAGGTTGTGCCACCATCCCTGGACTCAGTCACCTGCTCAGTGTGCCCAGGGGCAGGGCCAGTGCAGCATGTAGGACCAGGAATTGAACCCTGGTCCCTGCACTTGCCAAAGCAAGCACTTAGTCCACTGAGCTCTCTCACCAGTCCTGGTCCATGACTTAATCACCAACTCTAGATTCAGCTGCCTCTGAAAAGCCTACCTCCAATGACGTTAAGGGGGCATTCCAGACACAAATTATAATGCCTGCAAAGGTAAAAATTTCATACAGATTCTCTCTTCCTTCAAATCACAAATAAAAAGTGAATGGACATATCAAATTATGGTTACCAGAAAAAAAATTATGGTATCAGAATACAAAAAAAGGGGCCGGGGAGATGGCTCAGAAGAATAAGCACTTGCCTGGCAAGTTCAAGGGCCTGAGTTCAATCCACAGTTCTGCCAAAAAAAAAAAAGCCCTGTGACTCCTAGGGAGGAAATTCTATTTCCCTGAGCCAGAGTCTCTCTGAAGGAATCTCTACTATAAAGAAACAAATCAGACTCTCTCAGACCTCCTTGTCTAAGTGAGGATGGACTGTATGTGCCCAGCTCAGCTTCATCTGAGTTGTCTCCAAGAATCTGGGAACACAGAGGAAATGTTCTGGGTTCTGATTTTGGAGGAAAGCCTACATCTAAGTGCAAGGCTTTCAAGAGTCCACTTCGCACCCCGATTTGGCAAGGCTACCTGATTCAGAATGAAGCTCATGAAGGAACCCACTGTGGTTATAACCAAAGCTTTTTATCAGTCACTTCTTTTTCCAGCTATTACTTTATTGAGCTGATATGTCCATCTGTATGATCTTTGCATCCATTCCAAATCAATTCTGTCCTCAAAGGGAGCTGGGCTATTTCTCCATCAAGCACTTAGGATGCTCATCACATTTAAAAAAAAAAAAATTCATACTGAAACAAATTAGCTTTTAAATTGGCATTTTTATTTTCTCTATTTAAAATATGGTTTGTAAACTTTTCACTGAGTGAATTTAAATGTATACAAAAATGGAGAGGACAATGTCATGGGAATCTGCATGTGCTACCCACCTGTCCTGAATAACTGTCAGTTGACAGCGTATACTGTCTCATCTTACCCAACAGGATCCTCTACTGCAGAGTCCAGCATAGCCGAGCCACTGCACCTCACTTCATCGATAACATCTCAGCACATATGTACACATCAAGGACTCAGGATATTCTTCAAGTTAACATTTACTTCCTAATATCATCACCAACCTAGTCAGTCACTCTATTTCCTGGTCTTGTAATTGTGAAATACTTTATTAGAAATAGAACACAAAGAAAGTCGCACATTCCAATTGGTTAATTTATCTAGTCTCTTTCATTCTACTGAAAGAAACAGAATTGGTTTGTTCTTTACAAATTGCTAACTGAAAAAAAGTCAGCTGTCTTGTAGCATTCATACAGCCTGCGTCAGGCTGGTTACTCTCCCACATTGTCATTTAAGATGTGCTGTCTTATTTTTATTAGACTGTTAGACCTAAAGATTTAATCAGATTCAAATTTCACTATTTGCCTTCTCACAAACTGCCCTGCAACAGAACTGAAGTCTTCTTCCTTCACCTTGTCACTTCTCAGCAAACTGACTGTTCCTTTGTTAACATGCTAAAATGCTCCTCTGAGTAGTATTTCAGTGTACAAAATGTATACATTAATAGATTTATTTTTCTTATTAATCTACTTTCATCCTAACTTGCAGGCCCCCAGCTGATGAGCATTATTTTCCTTCCATATCATACATAAGTTGCAAGATCACAATATTCCAATTCTATCATTCTTGCTAGCTTCAATTCATCTACACAGAGAAATTTCTTTTCACCAATAATTACTGACCCTAAAATAGTTTATGTAAGAATGGCAGTGTAGGAATTTGACTTTGCTCTTCTATTGACCAATTTTCAAAGAAATGATTAATGCCCTAGCATTCTCTAAAGGTGACCAGCCAGTTCTTTTTTCCAAGGACCCTTATAAACACATGAATTTAAGCATGCATGAAATTTTATAATCCAGTGTAGATAGTACCCTTATCCACATTCAAATAGTCAGGTGGGGTTTTAAAGCTGTATTTTAAAAATGCTTAAGGTAATAATTATCAAATGCTTACTGGGGTTTTTATAACTGAGTAAGCCTGATTTTACCTAGAAATTGTAGAATTTCATTATTAGAGTGACAGAATTTGAAAATGAAATGCTATTGCACACTTGGGTCTTTACCCCAAGATTTGATTATGTACAGCAGCAATTTCATTTTCACTCATTCTTATCACACTCTCAAACATTACAGTCTTAGCTAACTAAGCAAAACCCAGAACCTTTTCTAAAATATGACCAGAAGGTCAAAATTATTAGAATTAAGGAAAGGGAAACGGTAGCACATACATATGCAAGACATGACACTTCTCCTACTTCACTCAAAGCACCATCCATAAACAAGACAAATTGAACAAACTTACCATAAGGAGTCACTGAGGAGTGTCAGAGAATTAGGTTTTTTTGCTTTTTATAACAGATTTTAGTAACATTTACTATAATAAATCAAGATGTTTAAATACAAAGTGATAATGGATATTAGAAATACTCAAAAAATTGCCAGATACAGTCTGAAAAATTGTTACTTTTGTAGCTGTTATAATTCATATAAAAATATTCTGCTTATGTTTTGTGCATGCATGCACACGTGTGTGTGTGTGTGTGAGTGTGTATGTGTGTGCATGTGTGTGTGTGCATGTGTATAGCTGGAACTTGGACCCAGGGCCTCAAACATGCTAAGCAAGCATTCTACCACTAAGTTATATCCCCAACCCTGTTTATACCTTTTCCCAGATGCAACTATCTTAATATTTCTAGAAAGTATATTAACCTTTTAAACCATCAAAGAGCTATCAACAAACATCTTACTTATAGTTGCTTAAATAGCTGGCCAAAGATATGGTGCAAATGAACATATTTGTGCAATTTTAAAAAGCAAATAGGCCAACTTACAACCCTGAAAGTACAGCAGTCCTAAAAGCATGTCACCCAGACTGCCTTTCAGGAGAAGACTAGCCAGCTGGCTGCTGTGAGAAATGTGCCCCCAGTTACTGGCAGCTCAGCAACACAAAGAAGTCAAGGGCACTCTTGGATGATCCTCCACAAATGACTAGACAAGGTGGCAGAACAAGGCCTTAATTATTTCTATCCCACGCAGAACTCCTTTAAGAGGCAACCCTTCCTCCAAAGCTGTCCCTGGGGCTGATAGAGACTGTCACATCTGCCCACTTCCTCTCCTTCCTCTCGTTTTCCTCTCATAGACAGTTCTTTCTAATAAAGCTCCTGCACATTTAACTCCACCTTCAGAAAGTGAAATCCAGGAATTAGGGGGACCTAAGCCATCTTGACTACTGATCTCTAGTCTCTGAAGGTAAATGAAAGAATACTGTAATTTTTTGAATATCTCCTTAAAATTGGAGCACTGTTTGTTGTCAGTGTATTACAAACTATACTGAGTTTGTTCACTCTTTTGGGAATGTATAGCTTTACCAGCCACCCCAGAGACACACTTTCTTCTCCAGTCTGGCACTTCATGGGTCATCTGATTCTTTTCCAGTCATGAGCACCATCCTATATAACCTTGTATGTTTCCTGGAGGAGCAAGGAATGGTCAAATGAGCAACAGTGAAAGCTATTCTTAAAATGTGTTATGAACTCAGCTTAGTTTAATGTGTCAAATTCTAGAGTATTACATGCAATTTTAGCACAGTACATTTTTTTGGAAGACTCTTGCTGGGGCTTAACCTTCTTTAGTGATCTCCCAATCAATATGACCCTCACTTCATGTTCAAGAAATACTAAAGAAGAAAAGAAAAGGCAGCTGTCTGTTAGGTTATACAGGATTTATTTGGTACCTTCAAAAACCAATCTGAGAAAATTTTCCACTCACTGATTTTAGCTGAGCCACCTAGAAAACAAGAAAATCCTTCTGCAAAATTTTCAATAAGATGATATTATCTAAAGACCTGAAGCGTGAAACTTGGATTACAACAGCTGACTGAAAAAGAAAAAAAAAAAACAAACTATAATGTCTATAAAAACTAAAGAAAAAGCATAATGACATAAAATTTATTTAAAAAGTAGAAAGGTATTTTTGTTTAAGTTGAAAATGGATTAATCATTATTATGCATATACAATGAAAAGTCTAAACTATCTCAACCATCAAAAACACTCCATTAGTACTTAATTACTGTTAAACATTTTGAGTGAAAACATTCTTTTAGTTCTCTTCAAAAGATTATAGCTTATAGCCTTTTTATGTACATTTTATATCTTATGTCCAGGAATGTCTTATTCAGTTCTTATTTTACTTACTATACAATTGAATTTTTAAAGCAAATCATGGATTAAAGTTTCAAAATCTGCAGCTGGAAAATACCATAATTATATGTAAATTTTGATAGAGCAATGACTTGAAATACAAATAAATATGATTCATAAAGTTATATCATCAATGTACTGCAAAAGCCGAATGACAGGGTTTTTCATCTATTCTACACATTTAAATTCACTTTGACCGACAGCACCTCTCA
Organism: Ctenomys sociabilis; assembly: GCA_004027165.1. NCBI lineage: Eukaryota > Metazoa > Chordata > Mammalia > Rodentia > Ctenomyidae > Ctenomys > Ctenomys sociabilis. The sequence continues at coordinate 35,926 of PVKA01009546.1, read as the reverse complement.
TCACAGTTATTCCCCTTCCTATATCTACACTTACAGCAGGATTTAGTTACCTCTCCCATCAAGAAGCATGGAATTTATCCACCTAATCAGTGGCTCAGTGCTAGCTCCTAACTATTTCTGGCAATGAAATGTCAGTAAACAGATACTTGAAAAGTATCTTGCTTCAGACTTGGTCTTCTGCAAGTATGGGAACTCCAATCATGTATGAGTAAGCACACAGGACAGGAAGCATCCTCCCCACTGGGAACACTATACACCAGCTATCCCCACCAACCACAAGATGACCAAAGCTAGGGAAGAGAACCCAGGCAAGACTAGCTGAGCTTGACTTGCAGGTAAAGGGACACACCATCCTGCAAATAATAAGCTAAAGATATGTGGTTGTGTGAATTTTAAAAAATAAGTTCAGGACAAGATTTGGCTGAATAGCTAACTGATACACTCATCTATAGCTTTTTTACTGTTTACAGAATATTTTCTCACTGAACAAATGATGTATACATCATCATCATACATCACTGTGGGAAAAACGTAATCATCCACATTAGCACTTGTTCAGGGACAGCTAGCCTTGCCTTCCAACTATGCAGTATAAATGGCTGTAAGGACACTTTATATGCAGAACAGCAAAGAAAAGATAACTTCAAAAATCTATATGAAATTTAAAGACTGAGACCAGAAAGCATACTACATATGTATTCCTTAAATGCCCTAGAGAAAATTATTTTAGGATTCCTCAAGTCCTATACATTAGTGATTATAAAAAATGATCTGGACTTTTTTTTAATGTATTTAGTACAAAATCTACAGGGTCTCACTACGTAGATTGGACTCCTAGTGATTTTCCTGTTTTTAGCCTCCCAAGTGCTGGGATTACAGGCATGCACCACCACACCCAGTCTCAACTGTCATCTCAGCAAGCCTGGCATGGCACTCCAGGGATTGACGCTTTAATCCATTGAGTTATCTGGTCAGTCCAATCTGGACATTTTAACCTAGCAGCTTACTAGGGTTAAACATGTTACCAAAAAATCTTACAAAATGCAAAATACTACCTTTGGAGAAATATTTACTGCCTCACAGAAATGACTATTTAAATACTTTTTTTTTTTTTTTTGAGACAGGATCTCACTATGCAGTTCAGGCTAGCCTTGCACTCACTTTGTAGCCCAGACTGGTCCTGAACTCACAATGATCCTCCTGCCTCAGCCTCCTGAGTGCTGGGATTACAGACATGCACCACCATGCTCAGCTGATCATTCAAATAAATAGATGGAGCGTTTTAAAGGACATACAAAGCCACATATTATCGAATAAGCCTAAAGACTATCACAGTATGTTTGACATGCTGTGATTTGTTTGGCTTGCATCTTAACAGAGTAACAGTGCTGACAGGCTACTTATATGTAATCTCACACCAGAGATTATATGATATATATTATATACAACAGCAGATAAATCTTTTCAAGAAAAAGTTGGGAAACAATGATCAATAATTTTGTCAGCTTTTGTCCCTCGTACCTAGAAGGGAACCTCTAACTCAGTGATGGTGAATCTTTTAGAGACCGAGTGCCAAACTGAGACCTAAAACATACTTCTGACAAAATATGAACACTGCAATTAAATGTGAATACTAACGTTTTAGTTTAGAAAAAAATCAACTCATATATTAAAAGGAAAACACAGTAACATGGTGTGCCCTAGGTCTGCCAACCCCACTGTCACCCCTGGGTGATCACATCATCGTCATTTATGGTGGCCCCTACAACCACACCTGAGTTGATGCTAACAAATGACTCACTCAGATAATTTGAGAATGGGAGATGGCCATGCTGCAAAGATGAACCATAGGGTCAGAGGGCCATGTGCTGCTGTCACAGAATATCAGCCTGAGCTCCCAGCCTCCCATCCTCTCTGAGTCATGAGGAAGGAAGAATTTAAGCATGAGTTCAAATTATGTAGTCAGGGATTCATGCAACCATGCCTACACAAGGAGGCGCCAGGACAAACTCTGGATACCCAAAAGGCACTCAACTGATATCCAACAGGACAAAGAATCCTGAGCACAAGGAGGCTTTCCTATGAGACCCTGCTAGGCCTTACCCTATGCATCTCTGTATCTGGTTGGCCCTGGCATGTACAATCACCAGTACAGTGCTTTCCTGAGTTTAGTGATTTGTTCCAGTGAATCATCAAACCTGATGGAGCAGTGGAAACTTAATAGCTAGATGGTCAGAAGTGTGAGTGACCCAGAAAGCCAAATTATGGCTCCAGTCTGAGGTGAAGGGAGTCTGAAGTGGAAGACTGTGCCCTGTACCTGTGGAAAATGACTTAACTCTACGTAGAGTCAGAACTGCACAGCACGTCACAAAAGCAGCTAAATGCCAAAAACATAAACATAGGAGAGAAAGAAAAAAAGCCAACAGACAGTAGAAGTACTAGTCAGAGTTATGAACAGCTACAGTAACTGTCTCTTCTAGAGTCATAAAGAAAAAATAGAACAGCAAAGACAACAGAGAAAACTCACTCAACAATAACTACTTCTAAATGTAAGACACTGTGCTAGGGATTAATATGAGGGTAAGTGAGGAAAACAGCCCCCATTCATGAAAGTTACACTCTAGAAGGGAAGACAAGTATTAAAAGCTTCAATATTACCATATTTATGTTGTAGTGGAACAAGGGCTTAGTAACAAATATATACTGTATGTTAGAAATAAGCTAAGTTTTATCCATAAGACCTGTTTATCTTCATCTCTATTTGTAAACTTAATATTATACATATTACCAAGGAAATATAGATAGAAAATGTACCTTTTAAAAGGGCCTCACCACTAACAAAAAACCTTCAAATTAAATCCTTATTTTTATTCACTATAACATCTGGTACCTAGTGGGTATCTGATATTAAACATTTACTATATTCATTTCCCAAATTCAAGCTCACCTTAATATATAATTACAACTTCCACACAAATTTTAAAGTTATTTGCTTCTTCCAAACTAATAAGACTTTGCAACTCATAAAACAAATATAATACATAATTTCACTGTCACGAGGTCAAATCCAATTTCTGCTAAATGTCACATTTTTTGAGAAAATTGGCTAAGCTCCTACAATTACTAGTGATCAGTTTTTAAATTTTTGGAAATAGGTTTTGAACTTGTCTTAAATATAAAATTTCCTAAAATCTCTCTTCCTAAAGAGTAGTCAGATAGATAGTGTCTCTTACCTGTAGTCATCCAGCTGTACTAGAAATCGTACAATGTCATGGTGTGCTTTCAGCACAAGCAATTCTGTGTAGGGGTTCCGGGACTGTTCTTCACCTATTGTCTGTAATGGAGATTTCTTGTAATGGGGTGGGGGAGGCAAAAAAGAGAGAGACAGGAATAACATGATGCACAACTGCACATGTAAGAATACTTACAAAATACTTCAAAAGCCACAAGACTTGTATGTTCTAGTACCAGGTATTAGTTCTCTTAATATCAACTGAGTAACTGCAATTCTATATAAAACATTTTTCTTACCATGAATTCATAAATTTGAGTATTTTCAAGTCACAATAAATTTATAAAAAGAGTGAATTTATTTTATATATATTCAATCTCCATAAACCTGACTTTAAAAATTAATGGGCCAATCCAACTCAATTATTTTAGAATGAGTCTTTCTCAATTAAAACTTGTTGGAAATAAAATTGTCAATCAAAGTGATAAAATATAGACTAAAATAACACATCGTGATCATTCAATACATGTACACCAAATGGGGAAAAAAACCAGGAAGGAATCAACCTGTTCAGGCCCATGAACTCATCTCTGGAGAACAATATTGATAAAGATTGCTAATATTCACAGAGCACACTATTACGTGGCAAGTCATATGTCAAACATCATGGTGAACATACATACCATGCAACTTAATTCTGTAAGACAGAACCTATGAACCCCAATTCTGGGTCAAACTCAGAACCATTTTCTAAATTAGGGTTTCTCAAACTTGACACTACTGACATTTTGTGGCTAGTCTGTGCATTTTAGCATACTGACCTGCACCCCTGGTGTTTCAGATGCCAACACAAAACACCCTCCTACTCACTCTATCCCAGTAAGCCATACCCCATGAAAATGTCCTGAATCCAACAGAGTGAGGGTGGAGGGATGTCTCCTGACATTGCAAACAGTCCCTGAAGGGCAAAATCAACCCAAGACTGAGACACACTGCTTAAATTAAAATACAAAGTTTTTCCATAAATTAGAGAAAATCATGGGGTCTGATATCATACAAACTCAAAGAAATTACAATAACTGAATTACTTTTACAACAAAATATAAACTAACATGTATTAATGTTTTCTTAAAACATATGCCCCTCAGCAGTAATGCTGTATTTATCTTGTCTCCCTTTTAACAAAGGTTCATTCAGATAAGAAAAGGGAAATGGGCTGGGAAGATACCTCAGTAGAATAAGCACTTGCCTGGCAAGCTCAAGATACTGAAAACTAACACCTGAAAACTGTATTGTACCTCCAAATGAAAGCTTGCTAGGAACAGCAAGACTAATCAAAATTTATGATTAACTAGGTTACCGAATTATGTGTGTGTACTTGTTCAAGAATATACAATTCTTCCATTACCTGAAGATTCCACACGAATTTAAAATACTTTTTAAAAAGTCAATAAATCTCAACTGAAAAGATAGGAGGAAATCAAAACTGATGTTAAACTGCTTACAATTAAACTCTTCAGTCAAGAGCTACTTCTTATGAGAAACGGAAATTCTATTCTTGTATGGCATGTGAAATAAATTCAGACCTCAACATTTTTAAGGAGGCAAATTATTTTACTCACATTTCATATGCAAATCACCTTACACCATTAAACGGCCTCTCCAATTATCAGGCCCGTAAGTACGATGATTATAGAAAATTATTTTCCTGACATAAATGTTTTCATTGCTGGGTAAGTGTCCGGTTTATGCTGAGGAAAGGTACCAGTTCAAACAAACCAGGAGCAGGGCTGCAGTCTGCGCCTTCTCCAGGCAAAACCAGGCGGGCACAGCGGCCTACCGAGCTCCTGCGCGCCCCACCCTCAGGGCGCCCGCCCCGCCCACAGCCCCGCCCCCCGGGTTGCCGCAAAGCCCGCTCTTACCTCGGCCAGCCCCTGGGGCTCGCGGCCTCCCCCAATGAGCCAGCGCAGCATGCGGGCGGCGGCCGGGTCCCGCCACTAGGGACCACGCCGGCTGCCTCGCAGTGGAAACTCGAATATGCGCGCCCTCGGTTTTCCCACGAGTCGTGGGCGTGCAGGGGGCTGGAGTCCCTACCCAGCCCAGCCACAGAGCCTTGGCTTGGGGGAGCCAAGCGGAAGGCCGCAGAGGCGGCCCAGCTCCGGAGGCGCTTGACCTGAGTGCGCAGGCGCGGGGCACTGCCCCTTAGCATGGGAGCCGGGGGAACGCGAGCGGCCCCTAGTGCCCGTGTGCGGTGCAGCCCCGCCGTCTGGTCAGTCTTTGAGCGTCTTGCACTAATGCAAGATAAGAAAAGGGAAATGGGCTGGGAAGATACCTCAGTAGAATAAGCACTTGCCTGGCAAGCTCAAGGTCCTGAAAACTAACACCTGATGCCCTCTAGGTTTGAAGGTCTTGCACTTTCACTTGACAGGCAGACCAGGAAAGCAACTCCCAAAAGCTGACCGGAGAAGATGTACTAAGGTAGACTGCATCTGTAGGAATCGTGGCAAGTCTGCACACCAGAATAAACCTGGGCAGCATTAATTGTTTAGAATGCCAAGACTTCACATAAATCTGCACAGTAATCCTATAAGTCCTCTAAAAGATTAGATAATTTGTCTAAAGATAGCTTCTAGGAAATAACTGCTGTGGAATTGAAACCCAGTCTTAAAGCTCTAAACCTAGTCACACTACACCTCACTTGGAAAGTAGAAGCCCTTCATAGATATTCTTACCAAGCAAGGGACTGAACCCAGGACGTGTGCGTGCTAGGCAAACATCCTAGCATTGAACTACATTTCCATCCTCAATACTTTGACTTTTAAATTTTCATACCCAGCCAGAGGTTTGCAGTTCTCCGCCTTAGGTGCATATCAGAAATTATCTAAGTGGCTTTTAAACAATGTAGGCTGATTTACAAAAACAGTATGGAAGATAGGAATTAAGATTTGGGAAAAGTTTATTGGGTGATTCTGATGTGAAGCAAGGTTTGAGAATCACTGCAAATATCCCATCCAATTCATTAATTCAGCAAGCATATATTAGGTATGGACGTACTAGAGAGACAAAAATGAAGCCTGGAAAATCCCTGTTCTCTGAGGCAAGGCAGAAGGTCCTAAGCACCATAATAGAGGGTACACATTCTACTGTAAGGTTTATTACTGTGGATGGCTACCTGTATTGGCTAGCTTTTAATCACTATGACCAAAATGTCCAACACATACTACTTTTAAATGTTTAAGGAAATGGTTTACAGTTTCAGAGTTTTCAGTCCATGGTAGGCTGGCTCAACAGTAGGAGCATCATGGCAGTATTGTGCAGTAGAGCCAAGTTCCTCACTTCCTAGTGAGCAGGAAACAAAACAGTGGACCAGCACTACAGAGAGAGAAACTCTCAAAAGGCTCTCCCTCAATGACCCACTTCCTGATGGTACATTCAGCTATGAACAATGTTTTAGATACTTTTCTCTCATTGCTGAGACAACATGCAGTTATTTTTTTCTTTTTAATTTATTTTAATAATTTTATTGAGAAACAAATAACAATGAGACAGTTTCAAAACCGATTAGTAGGACAGTTTCAATAATTAACACATTGCATATTGTTGTCGTCATAGTGGTTATTCATAGTACAAGGTACAGACATGATATCCTGTCCACAAACAGGACATTATTAGAACAAATCTATTAGAAGATCTTTCTATTCATTGAATTAAGAGAAAATTTCTCTATATCCATCCTAACTAGTTTGAATACCCAAAGTTAAAGTGGGAAAGGTTTATTTAGTTCAGTTTGTAAAAGTTTCAGTTCATAATTAGCTGGCTCCAAGTCAGGGCAGGGAGGCAGTTCATGGCAGTGGATGGAAGACAGCAAAAGCAACAAGAAGAGAGGGAGAGAGGTAGGGAAGAAGGGAGGAAGAAAAACAGGGAGGGACAGAGGGAGAGAGAGTAGCAGAGAGAGAATAGTAAAAACAGAGAAAACAAGTGAAATCAAAAGTTGAGCCTCTCAGACTAAGTTCCTGCTTAGGCAAGCTCAGGAACTGAGGTTCAATCCCCAGCACCACAGGCCATGCCAGCACCCTGAGCTAGCCAATGAGTCTGGGTGTACTAGCGCGTGCCTCCCAGTGCTGGAGAGGTTCAAAGCAAAAGGATCACAACAGTCCAAGCTGCAACTAAGACCCTGTACCAAATACATTTAAAAAAAAAAAAAAGTTGGGCCTCTGTACAGAGATAACTAGGTAGTTTAAGCACCTGCCTGGGAAGCACAAGGACCCAAGTTGGATCCCTGATACCACATGCTCTGCTAAACCAGAATTGGGCATGGTGGTGCATGCTTGTAATCCCAGTTCTGGGAAGGCTGAAACAGGAGGATTACTATGAGTCCAAGCTGCGTAACAAGACCCTGTACAAAAAAAAAAAAAAAA
>PVKA01009546.1:0-28176 GCA_004027165.1 Ctenomys sociabilis | reverse complement strand
CATAATTTTTTAATTGGTAAATTTTTTTTTTTTTTTTTTTTTTTTTTTTTGTAGAACTAGAGATTGAACTCAGACCCTTGCACTTGCCAGGAAAATACTTATTCTACCGAGCCATCTCCCCCGTCCCAAAATAAGTAAATCTTTAGCTAGACTGTTAAGAAAACCAGAAGATGCAAATAACTAAAATGAAAAAAATGGAGGTGAAGATATTACCACTGGCTTTACAACTATAAAAGTATTATAGTGATAATATCAAAATTTATATAAAAATTTAAAAACCTAGAAGAAATGCACAATTTCCTTAAATCATAAAACTCAATTGGCTCCAGAAAAAATGGAAAATATCAACAGAGCTATACAAAAGAGGTTAGAATACTATTAAAAGAAAATCAACAAAGAATAGTCCTGAACCAGATGACTTTAATGGTGATTCTAAAAAACATTTAAACAACTGACACAATTCCTTCTCAAATGCTTCCAAAAACTTTCAAAGAAGGAAAAGTCTCCTAACCCATTGTAGAAAGAATTATCCTTATACCAAAGCCAGATAAAAACATTACATTAAAAAGAACATTACAGGCTGGGGAGATGGCTCAGTGGAATAAGCACTTCCCTGGCAAGCAAGGACCTGAGTTCAGTCCCTGGTTCCACCCAAAATAAAACCAAACCAAAAAAGAACATTACAGGTCAGTAAGACTTATGAATGAATATATATATATATATATATATATATATATATATATATATATATATATATATGCTATCTCTGCATAGAGGCCCAACTTTTTTTTAATGTATTTGGTATGGGGTCTTACTATGCAGCTTAGACTGTCGTGATCCTCTTGCTTTGAGCCTCTCCAGCACTGGAAGGCACGAGCTAGGAGGCCCAGACTCATTGGCCAGCTCAGCGTGCTGGCATGACCTGTGGTGTGGTACCGGGAATTGAACCCTGGTTCCTGAGCTTGCGAAAGCAGGAACTTAGTCTGAGAGGCCCAACTTTTGATTTCATATATATATACTTTTTTGTGGTACCAGGGATGGAACTCAGGACCTTGTGCTTGCCAGGCAAGCACTTTTCCACTGAGCTTCTCCACAGCTCCAGCCTTATGAATATAGATGTAGAATACTCCTAACAAAATATTATAGCTACATATTAAAAAGTATTATTCACCATGTCCAGCTAAGATTTATCCCATGAATAAAGGGTAGTTCCACATAAGAAAATCAACCAATGCAGTATAACATATTAATAGAATAAAGGAAGAAAACCTTATGATCATTTCAATTGAATGCTAAAATTCTGACATTTGACAAATAGCATTTGACAAAATCCATCCCCCTTTCATAGCAACAACAAAACAAACCCTCAGAAAACTAGTATCAGAAGGAAAATTCCTCAATATCATGAAGTATATTTATATAAAACCAACAGATAACCTCACACTCATTGGCGAAAGACTAAAAGCTTCTTCTAAAATCAGAAACAAAGTTCTAAATTGAAAGGGAAGTGTCTAAATTGAATAAGAAGAAATAAAGCTATCTCTATATACAAATTATGGGCTGGGGAGATAGCTCAGTAGAATAAGCATTTTCCTGGAAAGTGCAAGGTCCTAAGTTCACTCCCCAGTACCAAATATGATCCTAAATATAGAAAATCCCAAAGAATACACATGAAATTTATAAGAGGTACTAAATAAATTCAACTGGGTTTTGGGTACAAGATCAGCACACATAAGTCAGCTCTATTTCTACACTGGCAATGAACAACCCAAAAATGAAGTTAAGGAAGCAATTCTATTTACAATATCACCTAAAAGAATTAAATACTGAGGAAAAAATCCAACCCAGAGAGTGAAAGACATGTTAGACTATCTCAGATTCACATATTAAGACACATCAGTACTCCCCAGTGTAATCTACAGACTCAGTGGCATCCTCTCAAAATTACAAAAATATTTTTCACAAGAATGTAAAATACAGTCCTCCAATTCATATGGAATTACAAAGGATCCCAAATAACCAAAATAATATTGGAAAAGAAAAATGAAATTGGAAAACACACTTTCCAACTTTTAAAATTACTAATGAAGTTATAGTAATTACAAGAGTATTATACAGACCAATAGGGTAGGCAGCTTAAAAAAAATAAACCTTGGGGCCAGGGAGATGGCTCAGTGGAATAAGCGCTTCCCTGGCAAGCACAAGGGCCTGAGTTCAATCCTTGGTTCCACAAAAAATAAATAAATAAATAAATAAATAAATAAACCTTTACACACATGGCTAAATACTTTTGACAAGAATACCAAAGCCATTTAATGGAGGAAAAGACAGGTTTTGCAACAAATGGTGCTGGAAAAATAACTGGATATCTACCCTTATCTCATGCCACATAGAAATATTAACTTAAAATGGATCAAATACCTACATTTTAGAGCTAAACTATAAAAGTCTAAGAAGAAAATATTGGAGGAAATCTTCATAAAATTGAGTTTGAAAACAATTTAATGACTATGGCAAAAAATATGCACAAGCAAACAAACAAACAAACAAAAAAACAGAAGTGCAAAAACTGAAGTTCACCAAAATTAGGAACTTTTGTATATCATAATGGAGTACTATCAAGAAAGCAAAAGGACAACCTACAGAATGGGAGAAAATATTTGCATATCATATATCTAATAAAAGGATTAATGTTGAGAATGTGCAAAGATCACCTAACAACTCAAAATAAAGAATCTAGTTCAAAAATGGGGAAAATATTTAAGTAGACATCTCTCCAAAGCAAGGGTCTGAATGGCTAATTGGCCCATGAAACATGGCTAATGAGCCCATGCACAGCATTAGTTACTGAAGAAATGCAAATCACATCATAATCTATACCTCTTCTCACATAACACCTTGGCAGTAATTTTTAAAAACTGGGAAATAACAAGAATTGTTGAGGATGTGGAGAAATTATAAGCTTTATGTATCGTTAGTAGAAATGTAAAATGGAACAGCCACTGTGAGAAAGAGCTTGATAATTCCTCAAAAAACTAAATATGCAACTACCACATGACCCAGCAATTTCACTTCTGCATTTGTCATCCAAAGGAAGTGAAAGCAAAGCAGTGGTTCAACAACTATTGGAGCAAGTACAAGGGTCTGAGTTCAATCCCCAGTTCTGCAAAAAAAAAAAACAGACAGCAGGGTTAACAACAGCATTAGTTACAAGAGCTACCACCAATAGACACATGAATAAATAAAATATTACACATGAATATAATTGAATAAATGTTTAGCCATGAAAAAAGTGAATCATATTACCTTGAAATTTTTTAACATTAAGTTTATTGGTATATTTTAGATATACAAAATGATCATGCTCATCATAAGGAATTTGTACCTATACATGATATATTTTCAGAGTTTTTTTGTTTTTGTTCCTGGTACCAGGAATCAAACTCACAACCTTGTGCTTGTCAGGCAGGCACTGTGCCACTGAGCCATATTCTGGGCTTACATGATATATTCTAAAACCTCTTTTTTTCCCCAATTCCCTTTCCTCCATTCAATTCCTGTCTCCCTCCTTATTTACAAAGCTTTTCTTCTATTTTATGTTTTAAACTATTTCCCCTTTCCCTTTCCTTCCAGTCTCTCTTCCCTGATCCCACTTCTTTTTCGTCTTGAACAATTTCTCCCCATTTTACAATTGTACATTTTGGTCCTTATGTGCTCTTGCAGTTTCTCACATCAGGGAGACAATGTGATGTTTACACATCGCTTCTTGAATCTTTATTTATTTTACTTGAAAGCATAATCTTAAATCACATCTATTTATCTAGAAATGTTTCAAGTTCATCCTTCTTTATGGCAGAGTAGTACTCCATTGTATAAAAAATCTTTATCCATTCCTCATGTGCTGGATATTTATATTATTTCCAAGATTTAGCTGTTATAGAATATTAAAAACAGTTAGATAAAAGAAACAAATCACCTATAAAGGAAATCCCATCAGAATCACAGCAGACTTCTCAAAACTCTCCTATATCAAAGACAGTTTGCAGTGAGCTATTTCATGCCTCAAACAAAAACAACCCCCAATCTAGATTGATGCATCCTGCAAAACTATCATTCAAAATCAATAGATAAATCAGATAGGTCTCTGACAAAGGACAACTGAAGAAATTCATGACCACCAACCAACTTTAGAATACTCTGAAGGATATATTAGACAAAATGAAGGTCACAAGCATAAGAATACCAATTAAAGAAGCCACCAGACAGGGCAAGCAACTAAATAAAGAGGAATGACAGGGAGCCAACAACAGGAAAATAATATGAGAAAGATAAGCCAATATACTTCTATTATAATCATCACTGTAAATGGTTTCAGTTCACCAACCAAAGAAACAGACTGGTAAAATGAATAAAGAAAGATCTGACAATAAACGTATTTAAGATGCACATTTAAGTCAAAAAGAAATTCATAGACTAACAGTCAAAGGATGGAAAACAATATGCCATGTAATAAGAGCCTAAAAAAAGCAGGAGGAGGTATTCCAATTGCAGATAATGTGAACTTCAAGCCAAAACTGATTAAAAGAGACAGAGAAAATCATCACATACTTGTAAAAAGAAAACTCTAAGGAGAGATCACAATCATAAATATATATGCTCCAAATGCCAGTACACCCAACTATATAAAATGAATATCAATGGACATGAAAGATCAAATAATCACTAATGTAATTGTAATGGGGGATGGTAATATTCCTCTCTCACAATTAGATCAACCAGACAAAAAAATCAACAAAGAAATATCAGAATTAAGGGCAGGCCAAATAGCTCAGTAGATTAAAAGCATGGCCCCTCACCCAGGGCATGCTGAGATAACAATTGAGACTGGGCGTGGCGGCGTGCCTATAATCCCAGCACTTGGGAGGCTGTAAACAGGTGGATCACTATGAGTCCAATCTAGTAGTGAGACCCTGAACACCCTGTAGACCCTTCCCCAAAATACAGAAAAAAATATCAAAATTAAAACTAACCTGTGGATTTAGTAGATATCTAACAATGTGTTGCACTCCACAACATTAGTATACACATTCTTCTCAGCTGCATGTGGGACAGTCTCCAAAATAAATCACATATTAGCGTACAAAACATGCTTAAGTAAATTCAGTGGAATTGAAGTTATCCCATACATATTATCTGATCATAGTGCAATGAAATAGGAAATCAACAGCCAAACAAACCTCAAAAACTACACACACACACACACACACACACAGAGAGAGAGAGAGAGAGAGAGAGAGAGAGAGAGAAAGAAACTAAAGAATACCCTCCTAAACAACGGAAGGGCCATAAAGGAAATTAAAGAAGAAATTAAACAGTACCTACAACTAAACAATAATGCCAATACAACATACTGGACATTTTGGGACACAATGAAAGCAGTCCTACTCCAGACTGCTTTCACTTATAGCAATGAATTCTCACATCAAATATGTTGATATATGCCACAACATGGATTGGCTTTGAAGACATCATACTAACTAAACAGATACACAATAACAAAGATAGTATGATTCTATTTATATGAAATACATAGAATAGGTAAATTCAAAGAAACAAAATGTAAAATAGAAGTTATCAGGGACTGAAGAGGGAAAATGTGGAGTGAGTGGATATAAAGTTTATGTTGAGGATGATGAAAAAAGTTTGTGTGTAATATAAATAATGGTGATAGCTATATAACTCTGTAAATATATTTTAGGCTCCTGACTTATAACTAATTAACATGATAAACATTATATATTTCAACAATAAAGAAAAATAATAAAGCAGAATAGAGAATATAGAAATAGAACCACATATATGGTAATGACTGATATTTTACAAATGTGCAGAGAGTCAGTGGAAAAAAAGTCTTTCCAACAAAAAAGTGCTAGAATAATTTGACATCCATACCAAAACAAAAGAACTTCAATCTATACTTAACCCATAAACAAAATTCAAGACATGAATATAATACTTAAGTTTACAATACTTCTAGAATAAAACATGCAGAAAAAAATCTTTGTGACTTTGGGTTAGGTGAAGATTTTTTTAGATATCACGTCAATAGTACAAGTGATAAAAGAAAAAAAAATAAGCCATAGACTGGAGAAAATATTTGTGAGACATGATAAAGGTTTTGATCCAAAATATATACAGAAGTCTAAAAACATAAGGAACCAGTTCTGCTAAGACAAACTAAATACATATTACCTTTCCTGTCCCACTCAACACAATTATAAGTCCAGATGAAATAAATGCCACAATTCTTTGGACTCTAAAATAATGGATTGGCAAAGAACACTGAGTTCATGAATGTTGTTTTTTTCTTCCAGTAACTGAATGCAATACACCTTCCAATCTGAAAGTGAACACTGGTGCAGCTGAGAAAGATGCAGAATAACTTCTAGTTGTGTCTGGAGATGCTAAATAAAGAACTCTTACAGCCTGCAGAGAATAAGGGAATCCTCTAGCATTGTTTCCTCTCCATTCTCTCATGGTCCAGACTTCAAGATAATCCACTGCAATAGCAGCAATGTCAATGGCTGTTAATAGGAAACAGCAGAAGCCTGCACACTGAAATAAGGGAGATGCCCTCCTCTTTCTGTTTCCATTTCCATCTGTCAGTACCTGAGATGGAGCAGTTGCTGAAATGGATAGATTCTGATCAGTACCAAAAAAAGAGGAGTTCCAAAGAAGTAGAGTAGAACTAGAGCTGTTCCCCCCAAAAGGGGGAAAAATGGAAAATATCCCCCAAAAAGTAGAAAGAGAAGAGCTCAGAAAAGTCTGTATATAGTCTGGCTCTAGGGGTTGAATCCAAATTTATGCTGAGTTAAATCCTCAGCTACATACCCACTCCCAACATATATCTTTTGATGCAAGGTTTTGCTAAGTCACTAGGTTTTCTAGGCTATGCTTAAACTTGAAATTCTGCCTCAGTCCCCCAAAATGCTATGATTACAGGTATGTTCCACCATGTCTGGTTTCTAATATAGTTTTATATAAAACTGTAGGCACACCTCTTTTACCTCTGTATGTATGGATTTTTAACTTAATTTGTATATGGAAATCTGAGAACGGAACTATCAAAATTCTACCCAGGTTCAGGACTAATTACTGGGTGGTTATAAACACAGATAATGCTACAATGACTAAAGCTGAGTTGACAAGGGAATCACAGCTCACAGAAGGCAGGTAAGAATTTATGCTTAAGCTGAGCCCAATTAATTCCTTGCTAAAATAAAAACATCAGCATTCTTCATAGGACTTAAACCAATTTCATAGTGTCACATTTCAAAGGACAAAGAATATAAGCCAAAATTACTCGATATATGAAGAAACATAAAATATCTGAACTCACATGAGAAAACACAATCAACAGTTACCAATGACAAAATTAGACAACT
Source organism: Ctenomys sociabilis (assembly GCA_004027165.1). Taxonomy (NCBI): domain Eukaryota; kingdom Metazoa; phylum Chordata; class Mammalia; order Rodentia; family Ctenomyidae; genus Ctenomys; species Ctenomys sociabilis. Next base: position 20,731 of record PVKA01009546.1, on the reverse strand, counting down.
GTTGGAATTAAGACAGCTAATCTAAAAGTGTTCAAATGGCATTTTGAGAATTCTAGACACAAACATCACAATGGGCTATAGCAGCAAGGAAACAGAATATAGAAAGTAAAAGAACTTAGTGGAAATTTTAAAACTGAAAGTACAATAATCAAAATTTAAAGCTTCCTGGATGGAAATGACAAAAGAATCAGTGAGTTTGAATGAAAAAGAAATCAATGAAAACCAAATACGAAGTTTTAAAAATCATTAAAACTGATAAACCATCTAGCAAGAGTAGCAAAAGAAAAAGATACAAATTACTGGTATAAGAAAGAAAAGATGGAAAATCATTACAGATCCCATAGACAATAAAATAAGGGACTGTTATAAACTTCCTCAAACTCTGAAAACACAATTTAATAAATTCAATGAAATGAAACAATTTCTCAAATATCATAGACTACCAAAATTTATCATCCATGCTCAAACAATAATGTAAGTAGATCCATAACTATTCAAAAAGTTGAAATTCATATATTGCAATATTTTGGAAAAGAAATTTTCAGATCCAGATAGCAAATACTAACAAAAAAAACCCAATAGAATTTCTTAGAGACAAAACTGCTTCTAAAGTGTATACAATGGGAGGCCAGGGAGATGGCTCAGTAGAATAAGTGCTTGCCTAGCAAGCACAGAGGCCTGAGTTCAATCCCTGGTTCCTCCAAAAAAAAAAAAAATAATAATAATAATAAAGTGTATACATTGAAGATATTAATAAAAAGTAGAAAATAATATAAAAATGATGGAAACCTTGAATGAGAAATAGAGGAAGGAAACAAAATGCTTGAAGCAGTTCCAAAGATACACAGGAAATTTATAACTCCACTAAAAGTGGGCAAAATGATCTGAATGAAAGTGAAGATAGACTTTAAGATCTTGAAGACATCATTGCAGCTAGCAACCAGGAAGGTAAAAATCTCTTAAAAACAATAAGGATCCAGGATATAATAATTCAACAGCTTCAAGATGATTCAAAGAAGAACAACAAAAAAAGAAGAACAACTAAGACTAACAGGCATCAATGAAAAAGAGGGAGGCAATGCAAACCACATAAAAAGAATACTGGCAGAAGTAACAGCAGAAAACTTCCCAAATATGGGGAAACAAGCTGACATTCAAGTAACTAAGGTGTATAGAACTCCAAATAATATTAACCAAAATGAACCAACACCCAGACATATAATAATCAAGATTCCAGAAATTCAGCATAAGAACATACTGAATACTGCGAAAGAAAAGAAACATTACATTTAAAGGAAAACTCGTCAGAATAACAGTAGATTTCTCAACACAAGCCATCAAGTTAAGAAGAACATTGAGCAAGATATTTATACCCTGAAAAACTCTCTTTCAAAATTAATGGAGAAGTAAAGTACTTCCATGACAAAGAACAACTAAAGAAATGCATAATGACCCAACCAACCATACATGGAATACTAAAAGACATTATAGAAAGGGATCAAAATGGCCACAACTCCTAGAACAACAACAGGAAGAAACCATCAAACAGGACAAACAATTAAATACAGGAAAAGAAGGGAATAAACAGCACAAAAATAAGCCCATACATATCAATTATAACCACCAATGTAAATGGACTTAATTTACCAATTAAAAGAAATAGACTGGCAGAGTGGATCAAAATCCAACAATATGTTTTATACAAGAAACAGTTTTTTATTTTTAAAGAATACAAAATAGTAATAGAAAAAAAAAACAGCATTAGAAATAATATAAGATTTCACTAAACAAACAGGAATTCAACAATAATTACTGTATCATATAACGCTATCTTCAAATTAGTTGCTCATATTACCAGATACAAGCATGTAAGATTCATTTAAAGAAAAAACAAAACAATAACAAGGAAGTTATAAGAAACTAAAAAAAAATCAGAGTTAAAGAAAAAATTTAAGCACTGTTCCTTTCAAAAGACCACCAAAAATCAACAGTACAATCATCCAAACCATTCTGTATATATCTAAATATATCTTTTTCCCTTCTTTTGTCCTTTTCCTCATCCCAGTTTTTCTTTTCCATTGAACAATTTATTTCCTTTTCACATTATTTGTTGTACCTTCAAGATTTTAATTGCTCCTTCAGGTTCTCACACTAGCAAGATAATACAATGTTTGCACATGTGGGTCTGATTTATTGTGTAAAGATACCATATCTATTTTACCCATTCCTTAGTTAATGGGCATTTGGGTTGTTTCCAAGATTTAGCTACAACAAATCGCACTGCTCTAAACATGGGCGCACACATGTAGCTGTGGTATGATGATTTCAGTTATTTTAGAAAAATGCCTAGGAGGGGAAAATGTGGCTTGAATGGGACCTCCAATCCTGGCTTTTTGAGGAATCTCCACAGTGATTTCCATAATGATGTACCATCCTACACTCCCACCAACAGTGAAAAAGGTTCCTTTTTCCCAACAGCCTCTCCAGCATTTTTTTACTGGTTGACTTCTTGAGGATAGCCATTCTTTCTGGCATAAGACGGTATCTCTGTGTTGTTTTCACTTGCATCTCTTGAGTGACCAATGATGTTGATCATTTTTTTATATATTTATTTGTATCTCTTTTATTTATGAAGTTAATATTTATTCCAGATGCCAATTTTTGGATTGGGTCTTTGAATTTTGGAGGACTGCATTTGTTTAATTCTTTATATATTCTAAATAAGAGTCCTTTATCTGAAGGACAGTCTGCTATTATTGTTTCCCACTTTGTGGGTTTTCTTTTTACTCTGTTGGTGAGTTCTTTTGACATGCAGAAAATTTTCAAAAGCATGAGATCCCAATTCTTGATTCTTTGAAGTATTTATTTGCAGACAATATTAACTTCAAACCAACAATGATCAAACGAGATAAAGAAGGTCACTATACATTGGTTAGGAGGAAAACTTCAAGAAGAGATAACTCATAAATATATATGCACCAAATATGAGAGCACCCAACCATATAAGGCAAGTTTTACAGGACATGAATAATAACCAATAATACAATCTTAACAGGAGATGTTAACACTCCCTTACCTCAAAAGATAGGACAAATAGACAAAAAATCACAAAAGAGGTAGTAGAACTGAACCAAACCTTTGAACAAATGGTCTTAGTGGATATTTACAGAGTATTCTCCCTAACACTATCTGAATACATATTCTTTTCAGCTGCATATGGGACATGCTCTAAAATAGACCACATACTCGTCGATAGATCATGCTTAAGCAAATGCAAGAAACAGAAATTATCCCATGCATATTATCTGACCACAGCGCAATGAAACGGGAAATTAACACCAAATCACAAAAAAAAAAACAAAAAAACATAAATGCATGGAAATTAAATAACATCCTCCTCAGAACCAATGGGTTACAAATGAAATTAAACAAGAAATTAAACAATATCTACAATCCAATGAAAATTCAAACACAATTTACTGAAATTTGTGGGATACAGTGAAAGCAGTTATCAGAGGAAATATATAGTGGTGAACTCACACATTAGGAAAACAGGATGAAGTGGCTGAAGAGATAGTTCAGTGGAATAAGTGCTTGCCTGGCAAGCACAAGGTCCCAAGTTTGATCGCACCACCAAAAAATAAAAGAAGAAAACAGGATGAGAGCAAATATCTTAGTGGTGCACCTCAGGCTTCTAGAAAAAGAAGAGCAAACCAAACTCAAAGCCCAAAGATGTGAGGAACTTAAAATGATTAGAGCTGAAATTAATACAAGTAATACAAGGAAAACAATTCAAAGAATTAATGATTCAAAGGGTTGGTTCTTGGAAGATTAAATAAAATTGATGAACCCCTAGCCAACCTCATCAAAAAAAAAAAAAAAAAAAAAAAAAAAAAAAAAAAAAAAAAAAAAAAAAAAAAAAAAAAAAAAAAGGAAAGAGAAAACTCAAATTCAAACAATAAGGAATGATAAGGGTGAAATTGGGCCTAGAAGATAGCTCAGTAGACTAAGTGCCTGGTTAAGCAAGGGCAGGAACTAGGGTTTGATCCCTGGCATCCCATGCCATGCTGGCCCCACCGCGCTGGCCCTTGAACCAGGCATGGTAGTGTACCCCTATAATCCCAGTATTTAGGAGGCTGAAAACAGGAGGATCACTATGAGTCCAAGTTGTGTAGTGAGACCATGTACTAAATGCATAATAAAAAAAAGGTGAAATTACTACAGATCCTATGGAAACAGAAGATAATTAAGAGCTGGTTTGAAAATCTTACTCTCACAGAATGGAAAAGCATAGAAGAAATTGACAGATTCCTAGATAGGTACAAAACTGAATCAAGAAAATATAAAAACTATGAAAAACTCAATATCAGCCAATGAAGTTGGAAATGTAATAAAAAAAATCTTACCAACAAAGTAAATTCTAGGTCCTGATGGATTCACACCTAAATTCTACATGATAAAAGTCGTTTTGACAAACCAACAGCCAAAAACATTCTAAATAGAGATAAACAGAAAGCTTTTACTCTAAAATCAGGTACAAAACAAAGATGTTCACTATCATCACTCCTACTCAATTTAGTTCTGAAAACATTAGCCAGAGCCATTAGACAAAACAGAGAAATTAAGGGAATAGTTATAGGGAAGAAAGAAGTTAAACTATCATTGTTTGTAGATGACATGATACTATACATGGAAGAACCAAAAAATTCCACCAGGAAGCTACTAAAATTAATAAATAAATTCAGTAGCATACCAGGATACAATCTCAACACCCAAAAATCAATAGCATTTCCCTACACAGATAACAAACTCACTGAGAGATAAAGTAAGAGAAACAATACACTTCATAATAGTATCCAAAAAATGAAATGCTTAGGAATTAATCTAATAAAAGGAAGTAAAAGATCTATACAATACTCTGAAAAAAAGAGATCAAAGAGGATTTCAAAAAATGGAAAGATATTCCTTGCTCCAGGATAGGAAGAACCAACGATGTGAAAATGATTATACTCCCAAAATTGTTATACAGATTTAATGCAATCCCTATCAAAATACCATCAATGGAACCTCACAGATCTAGAGAAAACATCCCTAAAATTTATTTGGAGCCAGAGAAGACCTAGAATAGCAAAGGCAATCCTGGCCAATAAAGGCAAGGAGGGGTATTATAATACCAGACTAGAAATTATACTGCAAAGCTACTGTGATAAAATCAGCATAGTACTGGCAAACAAAACACCAGACCTGAGGATAAATGGAACAGATTAGGAGATGCAGATACAACTACACATTCAGCAACCTTATCTCTGACAAAGAGGCCAAACATTTTTACTGGAAGAAAAATAGCCTCTTTAACAAATGGTGCTGGAAAATCTGGCTCTTCACATGCCAAAAACTAAAACTAGATCCAAGTCTATCACCATACACTAAATTAAAGTCAAAATGGATTAAATATCTAAACATTAAAACAGAAACACTAAGTCTTGGAAGAGAAAGTAGATGGAAATCTTAAAGATATAGGGGTAGGCAGAGAGTTCATGAACAAAACACAAACTATACAGAAAATACTTCAAAGAATCAACAATTGGGATTTCATCTTAATGAGAAGATTCCGCATGTCAAAAGAAATCACCAACAGAGCGAAGACAGTACACAAATTAGAAAAAAATCTTAACCAACAATCACTCAAACAAAAGACTTGTATCTAGAATCTATGAAGAATGAAAAAAGTCAGACTATAATACCAGACTAGAAATTATACTACAAAGATAACTGTAGTATAATTTCTAGTCTGGTATTATAATACCCCTCCTTGCCTTTATTGGCCAGGATTGCCTTTGCTATTCTAAATTCAAAGACCCAATCCAAAAAAGTTCATCTTCTCAGAGGAAGAAATGCAAATGACAAACAAATACATTAAAAAATGTTCCAAAGCACTGGTCATTCAAGAAATGCAAATTAAAACAATACTGAGACACCATCTCACCCCAGAAAGAATGTCTGTCATAAAGAAATCAACTAATAACAAATGCTGGAGAGGTCATTGGGATAAAGGAATGCTTTTCCACTATTGGTGGGAGTGTGGACTGGTATAACCACTATGGAAATCAGTGTGGAGACTCCTCAGAAAATTAGGATTGGAAGCCCCATTCAGCCCAGCCATTTCCCTTCTGGGTATTTTTCCAAAAGAAGTAAAACATCATACCATAGTGATATATGTGCACCCATGTTTATAGCAGCATAATTTGTCATAGTCAAATCTTAGAAACAACCAAAATACCCATCACTTGAGGAATGGATGCAAAAGATGTGGTATTTTTAATACAAAGGAGTACTAATCAGCTATAAAGAAACACAAATGAGGCCTCTATAGGTAAATGGATACTACTAGAGGCTATTCTCATAAATGAAGTAAATCAGACCCACGTGTGTAAATATTGCCTTGTTTCCTTAGTGTAGGAACCTAAAATAAATAAAATCTGAAAGGTATAAAAGATATAGTAAAAAAGGAAAGAAACTGAACATAAGAAATAAACAATGAAGAAGAGGGAAAGGAGAAAAGAACAGAAAAAAGTAAGGGAGAAAAAGTATATATATATATATATATATATATATATATATATATATATATATATATATATATGACATATATATGATTATAGGGGATTAAGCTCTCTCAATTGGGTTAATTTTATCCTAAAAGAAGCTCTCTTTAGCCTTTGCTCCACTAATGTTAAGATGCCTAAGTTTTTACTCCTTCCCCACAGGTCTTAAGATGTTGTAAAACATAAAAGAGATCAGTGGAAAACAGAACTAATTACAAAGAAGAATCCTGTGACTTCTTTGTGAACAGTGGTTGCCATGGAAACCAAGAAGGTATTTAATCAGAGATGAAACAAAGATCCAAGCCAAGTGCATTTCTGTAAGGATCAGGGAAGAGGATTCAGATGCCAGACATTTAAGATCTGTAACCCAGGAAAGATCTGATGTTCAACTTTATAATAAACTGTTTTTTCCAATTTTCTGTCTGACATGGAAATAATCTTGCTGTTTCAAAATGATTCTAAGTACTAATTTTTGTCAGTTTTCCTGAAGTAGCAGATAATGCTTAAAATTTTCACTTTGGCTAGCTCTATATGCCAATATGTGTAATCTGAACAAATACATCACAAACAACAATGTGCAATACAAAATCCACAGTTGAATACCTCTCATCTTGTTCTTCCAAGTTTGTACCATTTGTAATGTCTCAATTATTGTAATACTTTCTTTAAAATAATAAAAAGGATAAGAAAAAACTAAGGTTTACTGAAAGCAAGTGTTAATATTTAATTAGTTGGCCAATTTTGCTGACCTATATCTGTTAATCTGAGCAAAAGATTTGATAACAAAAATATGTAATATAAGAATCATTGTGAATTTTTTATTCTTATTTTGAAATTCTGCACAATATTTATTGTTGCATGTTTCTCTCTGTCTTTGTTTTTGCTTCGTTTTTATTTTAACTCTTTGAAACAAAATAAAGCCCAGCTGTCCCAGGTCCCACCTCGCGGCCCAAGACCCAGCACAGCTCGGCCTGAGAGTGAGAGCCCCAAAGGTCAGTGCTATACAAAAGGACAAAGACAAGGAGAAAAATGCAATCTCAGGCCTCGAGTCCACCAGAAAGTGCAAAGGACACTAACTTAGCTGAAATGAATGAATTAACAGATTCGGAAGCAAAGGAACAACACCAGAAAGGTATAGAGGAACTCAGATGAGAAGTAATTCCTGAAATAAAAAGAAATATTTGAATTCATAGCATCTCAAATGCAGAAACATCAGAGGGAAAACCAGTGCTCACCCAGAACAAGTGCAGAGAGCACTATTCCAGATGGAACGTATGAATTAACAGCATCTGAAGGAAAGAAACAACAGCAAAAACGTCATGAGGAAATACTTGAAAGAATCAACAACTAGGATCAACTCTTCTTGAGGAGTTTCTGCAAATAAATAGTCAACAGAGTGAAAAGACAGCCCACAAATTTTGAAAAAATCCTAACTAATAAGCAGACAAAAGTCTGCTGTCTAGAATTTATAAAGAACTAAGATATAACAGGACCCTCAAATTTAAAGACCCAATTCAGAAATGGGCAAGAGATGAATACCCACTTCTCAGAGGATGAAATTAAAGTGAATAAGTATATTAAAAAATGCTCCACATCACTAGTCATCCGTGAAATGCAAGTTAAAACAACACTGAGATACCATCTCACTCCAGAAAGAATGGCTATCATAAGGAAATCAACCAACAACAAATGTTGGAGAGGTTGTGAGGAAAAGGGAACACTTCTCCATTGCTGATCGGAATGTAGACTGGTACAACCATTGTGAAGATCAGTGTGGAGACTTCTCAAAAGAGTAGGACTGAAAATCCCATTCAAGTCGGCTATCCCCCTACTGGGAATTTTCTCAGAGGAACTGAAAACATCATATCATAGTGATACATATGTACCTATGTTCATAGCAGCACAATTTGTGATAGCAAAATCTTGAAAACAACCAAGATGTCCATCACATGAGGAATGGTTGAAAAAGATGTGGTATTTCTATATAATGGAGTATTACTCAGCTATAAAGAATGATAAACTTGAAGCATTTATATTGAAGTGGATGCCACTTGAACATATACTCGTAAGTGAAATAAACCAGACATGTGCAAATATTGTATAGTCTCCCTAGTGTAAGAAGGCAAAATAAGAAATATATATAGTAATGTACAACAACAACTAAAGACAATTGAGTCAGACAGTTAGGGCAAACTGAACAGCATATTCTCTGGGTACTAATCAGCTTTTCTTCTAGATGGTTAACAACCTAAGTGCACAGATCAAAATTGGAGAAATAGAAGAGTCGCCAGGCCAGCCAACATTTTGGCCCTAGCCTTTCAAGGTCAGCGAAGCCTCAGGGCATAGGAGAACCTGTACTGTAACATCATGAAACTCAGTTGTGCCCCAAATTTTCTGATGAAGGAGATTATGGAGCCACAGAGGAAAGAGATTTATGATGTATAGTGTGCCTGGGGAGAGTCACATGGAAAGAAAAATTTCTCTCAGGCTCTCACAGAGAGCAAACTGCTCAAGCATTGGCCATGACTCGTCCACATGGATGACACAAAGGAGCTACAGAATAAGGTACAGGGCTACAAGATAAACCCTGAGGGGACTTCACTGACCTCATAAGAAACATAAAGTACATGTGTTGGTATATAGGTCTTGCTCTATCTAGGTCTTAACCATCCAGCAGAGAAGTATAAAAATGAAGTATACACCACAGGGCCATAATAATAAGTTGAGCTGTAAATGGCTATGGTCGACAATTTCTTCAGATAACTCACTATTATTCTGGAATGTTGCACTGTGTTAGATTGTGTCACCGAGTTTAGGCATCTAAATTGGTTTAATGACAATGGAGTGCTCATCTTTGACAGGTTTAGACAAAAAAAAGGGGGTAATACAAAGGAAGAATCATGATGTGTGTGTATGAACAGTACAGTTAGGATAAATATACCATGCTTCTGCATAATTCTATGAGAAGCAAGAAATCTTTTTTATTTATTTGGTTCGAAGTCTTGCTACACAGCTCGGACTGACCCTCCGGTCTCAGCCTCCACAGTACTGGAATCACAGGCATGCACCACAACACCCAGTTTCGATGGCTGGCATGGCATGCACAGGGCGTTCCAGGACCAGCTTGGCATACATTACCGGGGATTGAACCTGGGTCCTTGCATTTGCCAGGCAGATTCATAGACCACCAAGCTATCTCTCCAGCCTCAACAATCTTTTCATAGTACTTAGATTCTGCCTGTTATTTTGAATTCTCAGGATCAAGTCCAAATCTTTGGAAATGCCATCTAAGGCCTGCTCTCAGATGTGGGCCCAGGATCTCTCCCCGTGAGTTCTATGTTTTAGTCACAAAAATCTCCTGGCAGTCATCTGAAGAGGTCAAGCACCATGCCATGGGCATTTCTCTTTGTGCACACGAACACTTCCAAGTCCTCCTGGCCACCTTCCTACAGTAACAGGGATTCCATGTTGATAGCCGGGTCCTTTATTGTGAGACTTTCCCAGTCTCTCTTGCAGCTGGAACTTGCAGCCAATGCGCTAAGAGTGAAAATGACTTCCATATTCCTCTCCTCTCCTCTCCTCTCCTCTCCTCTCCTCTCCTCTCCTCTCCTCTCCTCTCCTCTCCTCTTCCCTTGTCTTCTCTCTTCTCTTCGCTTCTATTCTCTTGCAGTACTGTCAGTGCAAGTAGGCACCACCACACCCCATTCATTTCAAGTTATTTACTCAATGTGTTTTCTCTTCTGTAGAAGTGACTTGAGCACAAGAACATACCTTAACAAATACCTAGCATAACTTTTTTTTTTTATTTCATTGAAGTACAAATGTTAATCAGACAGTTTCAAGACACCTTAACCATACAGATTCGATAAATTAATACATTGCAAACTGTTTTCATAACATTTTGGTATTGTACAAGGTGCATACATGATATTATATTTACAGATATTATTTTAGCAGATATCTCATCAGTGAATTAAGAGTGTAGCTGATTACTTATCTTATTTTTTTATACCTGAATTATATCAAAAATTCAATAATTATTTTCCTAGTGGATGACTATAGTACTAGAAGCCGACATAATATCCTGTCCAACCACCATTAGTGCAGATCTTGCCTCTCATAGAATTATGTAGAAGCACAGCATTATCTATCCCAACTGTACTGTCTATACACACACATCATGATTTTTTTCTTTCTACACCCCCTCCTTTGTCTACACCACCTTTTTTTTATTGAAGAACAAATAGCAATGGGACAGTTTCAAGACAAATTAACAAGACAGATTTGATAAATTAATACATTACAAACTGTTTTCATAATTTTTTGGTATTGTACAAGGTGCATATGTGATATTATACTTACAGACATTATTATAGCAGATGTCTCCAATCAGTGATTTAAGAGAGTGCAGCTGTTTACTTATTTTTATACCTGAATTACATCACAGATTCAGTAATTAATACTTTCTACCTTGTTATTTTCCTAGTGGTTGTCCATAGTACTAGAAGCTGACATAATATCCTGTCCAACCACCATTAGTGCAAATCTTGCTTCTCATAGAATTATGAAGAAGCATGGCATATTTATCCTAACTACTGGTTATATACACACATCATGATTCTTCCTTTGTATACCCCTTATTTTGTCTAGACCTGTCAAAGATGGGCACTCCATTGTCATTAAACCAATTTAGGTGCCTGAACTCAGCAACACAATCCAACACAGTGCAGCATTCCACAACAATAGTGAGTTATCTGAAGAAGTTGTTGACTATAGCCATTTATAGCTCAACTTATTATTATGGCCCCACGTCATATACCTCATTTTTATACTTTTCTGCTGGATTGTGAAGACCGAGATAGATCAAGACCTATATACCAAAAGATGTAGCTTTTGTTTCTGATGAGGTCAGTGAAGTCACCTCAGGGTTTATCTTGTAATCCTGTACCTTATTCTGTAGATCCTTTGTGTGTGTCATCCATGTAGATGAGTCACAGCCAATGCTTAACCAGTTTGCCCTTTGTGAGAGCCCCTAGCATAAACTTAATAAATGATGGTTGAGTAAATCAAATTATGTGAACAACCATTGGACCACCCATTTTACAAAAAGGTGCAACAAATTTTAAAGTAGACAAATGACTATTTTCAGAGAGCATCAAAAAGTGAATTTATTTAACCATACTCAACTGATAATACAGCAAGAGGGTGAATAATTCATGCTATAGCATGCTGAATGAACTGAAAACAAAAAGTTGGTTGGAAGGAGGCAGAGGAACTTTATCTTGTAAGAATCAGAACTGAGGGGCTCCATAATCATGTGGCATCCGTTCAATGTTGTATCTGTAATTAGAAATGTACATGACAGGAACTCCAGGGACCTTCGAGATTCTTCATTTAAGGTCCCAGTCAACCATGGCCACAATGTAACACTTGTGCTGCATTACTCTCTGCACTAAGCAGTCATCTGCGTAGGTCCTTTTATGTGTGCAAGGTAATCGTTCAAACCACGGATCTTTGGCAATCTTTAGGGCTACTCAATACTTCTGTCCCAATTCCTCAGTTTCCACCATTACACAATCAGTTATACAAGGGATACACTTGGCATACAGACAGTCCATCATTGATTATACCAGGTCCAATTTGGCTTTGATGGAAAAGTTGATAAAGTTGATGTCAACCAGGATATGATAAGGTGGGCCCAGCTGTGTATAATCCTGGAAGAATAAGCAGGAAGGATGTTGGGAGACTTCTCTTTCCTTTAGAGCACTGGGATCTTTCTTTTTAGGTTTTAATCTATCCTTTTCTTTGAGTCTCATATCTGAGACTAAGCATTCACTTCATGGTGACATACTTTCTTGTTTTCTTTTGTTTCCCCATGCTCATCCGCCATCCTATTTCTTCCGGTCATTTTTTTTTTTTTTCTTGGAAACCTCCCCATCAAGACTACTAGGGCTGGCCAAATAGCTCAGCAGATTACCTACTTAGGCAGACCAGGGGCCAGGAGTTCGATCCCAAGGCCTGCTATGCTGGCCCACCCCAGGGGTGAGCTGAGATGGTGATTGAGACTGGGCATGGTGTCACATGCCTGTAATCCCAGCACTTAGGAGGCTGAAAATAGGCAGATCAGCAGGAATCTAATCTTTTTCATTTTTTATTTTTTTATTTTTATTGAAGAACAAATACCAATGAGACAGTGTCAAGACAAATTAACAGGACAGATTCGACAAATCAATACATTGCGAAATGTTTTCGTAATGTTTCAGTGTCGTGTAAGGTGCATACATGATATTATACTTACAGCAGACGTCTCTAATCAGTGAATGAAGAGAGTGCCGCTATACACCTATCTTATCTCTCTACAGATGATTTATATCACAGATTCAACAATTAATACCCTCTACCTTGTTATCTCCTGAGTGTCTGTCCATAGTACTAGAAGCCAACATAATATCTTGTCCACCCACTATTAGTGCAAATCTTGCTTCTCATAGAATTATGCAGAAGCACTGCATATTTATCTTAACTGTACTGTTTATACACACACATCATGATTCTTCCTTTGTATTCCCCCTTTTTTTCTGTCTAGACCTGTCAAAGATAGGCACTCCATTGTCGTTAAACCAATTTAGGTGCCTGAACTCGGCGACACAATCCAACACAGTGCAGTATTCCAGGACAATAGTGAGTTATCTGAAGAAGTTGTTGACTATAGCCACTTACAGCTCAACTTATTATTATGGCCCCATGTTATATACCTCATTTTTATACTTTCCTGCTGGATGGTTAAGACCGAGATAGAGCAAGACCTATATACCAAAAGATGTAGCTTTTGTTTCTAATGAGGTCAGTAAATTCTCCTTAGGATTTATCTTGTAATCCAGTACCTTATTCTGTAGATGCTTTGTCTGCGTCATCCATGCGGATGAGTCATGGCCAATGCTTGACCAGTTTGCTCTCTATGAGAGCCTGAGAGAAAGTTTTCTCTCCATGTGTATGAGTCTAATCTATGCAGTGAGACCCTGTGGACCCTGTCCTAAAATAAAAATAATTTTAAAAAATTTTTAAAAACTATTCACTTTCTATACCAATGTGGACTTCCCATTTTCTAGACCTGATATACAGATATCACCCTGAAACTCCCTTTTCCATCTTTCAAGGAATTTCCTGTTTCAGGAATACCAGAAGTTCTACTCTTAGCTATACTAGGTATAGAATGAAGAGAAATGAAAATATATACCCACATAGAAATTTATATGTGCATCTTTATAGCAGAATGATTCCTTACAGCCAAAGGGGGAAACAGTATATCTGATTTACTCTCCTCTTTGCTGAGACACAATACCCAACACCTGAAACTTAAAGGAGGGAAAGTTTATTTTGATTCATGATTATAGTCCATGGTCAAGGGCTCCAAAAGAAGAACATCATGAGAGGGGTACAGCACAGGAAACCTGCTCAGGTCATGCTTGCCAGAAAGCAGGGAGAGAGGCAAGGAACCAGGTAGGAAGGCTAGGCCCTTCCAAGTCAAGAAGGGAAATCTCATTTCCCTGCCTCAGAAGACCTATCTCTAACCAGGCCTCACCTCCTAATATGAAGTCCATTCTAGCACTCCTATAATTTAGTCATCTTCCCAAACCCCCTCCTATGACCTCTTGAGACCTTTGGAGGATATCTTAATCTAAACCATGACATAGCTCACATGCCTGTGAATGGACAGATAAATAATGTACCTCCACACAACAAAATACTATGCCCTAAAAATGAAGCAACATTCATGCATATTACAGTATGGAGGGTGGCCCTGTGAACATTACGTGAAAGAAGCCATTCACAAAAGACCTCATATGCTATAATTCCATTCATATGAAAGTCCAGAAGAGGGACGTAATGGAGACAGAAAGATTACTAGTTTTTCAGGAGTAGGGCAAGGAGAGACAGGCAATAGTAGCTAAAGCACATAAGTTTTCCTACTGAAGTAATGAAAACATTCTAAAATTGGCTATAGTAATAGTTTCACACACTTGTAGATATTTAAAACTCCTGAATTATGTACCATAAGTACCACATAGTAAGTACTTTATATCTTTTTTCTAATTTTATTTAGAAGAGTAAAAACAGAAACAAAAACAAATAGATAAAAAAGAAATGGTAAAATACAACAATAAAAATGTTACAGATCTTCAAAACAGGAATAGCTAACCACCAGTGGCTGCTATATTATCTACTGCCATCAAATCTGCTGCTCAGATTAACACAATAGTTATGTAGGACTGGACAAATAACTGAATATTAATGCTTGCTTTCAGTAAATCATAATTTTTTCCTTGTTTTTTAGAATTTATTTTAAAGAGAGTAAAGTAATTGATAAAACATGAGAAATGGTACACATTTGGAAGGTCAAGGTGAGAGATTTTCAACCATGGGTTTTGTATTACACATTGCAGTCCCAGATGTACTTGCTCAGACTGCAGATATCAGCATACAGAGTCAGTCAAGGTGAAAATTCTATTTAATAAGAAAATTCTATGTCAGCTATTTAAAAAAAAAACTGATGGAGATTATCAGTACAATCATCTCAGCCATCCTGTATATATACTTGCATGTGTTCCCCTTTCCTTTTTTCCTTTCTCCTTTGTCTCATCTCCATTGCTGAGTCCTGAAGTTCAGTTTCTTTCCATTATATTATATCTATTATACTATTTGTTTTTGTGTGCTTTATACCTCAATAATGTGTTTTAAAAATTCAGGCCATTAAGACGGTATTTATTGGTGACTTACAGTTGATGAATTTTACTACTCTGTCAGCATACAAGTGTAACATTTTGCAAAACCTGAGAAACATCCCCTTATATTCCATCAGTGAGGACTGAGTCCCCTTCCCCTTCCTATACCAGTCACTAGTATGGAACCTGGATAAAATCAGTTTATGCATAATTTAATCTCATAGAAATTGAGGTTCTGCCCCGCATGAATAAAAAGGGGAGTTGCTGTTGGACAGGTAATCAACTGTATCTAAACATACCTGTTTAATATTTTTTGAGATTTCAATCCCTCTCTATTGTGCTAATTTTTTCTCATACCCAGCTTATGAGATTAGTAGCTACATTTTACAGATGGTGAAACTGGGTCTGAAAGATGTGAAGTAACTTAACCATGGATCCTTTGCCTGTTAAGTAGTAGAGGGTCAGAATTTGAACTGAGGTTTTTCTGACTCCAAGTTAATGCTTCTAAATTACAATGGCTAAACTGTTTTATTAAATATAATTTGTATTAAAAGTGGTACTTGGTCTAATTTTTAGAACTTTGCACTGGTCAAAATCCTTATTTAGAGCTCTCTTTTCCCCTCTAACAAACACAATTAGTTCATTCTCTCCAGCTGACCTCTTTTCCACACATTCCACTGCACCAATATATCCTGAGCCCTTTTTCAAACAAGGGATTGTTTGGCTAAGGATTTTGCACTCCTACTACAGTTGTGTACTTCACAGAATTAAGCAGAACGTAGTAGAATTTTAAATTGAGTTCTGTCTCTATCTGTAATGGCTTTTCATTCATAATTATGGTACTTGTAATGAGTGCATTGGTGATGACAGAAATTCACCATAACATATTCCATTGTCTGAATTAGCTTCAGACTCTTATTTAATGACTTATTAATCAACTACAGTCAGTCAATAGAGTATCACATTAAACCTCTGAACAACACAGGCAAATAATTTTTTATTTTCTCCCTATGTAACCCGTGGAGCAATCTTTAACAATATGAATCTGTTCAAACATCCATCCACAGTTCTATTACATCTGCAGTTCTATTAGTAAAGGTCACCTTAGGTTAGTTCACTGTCAGCAGCTAGAAAGTTGCAAGAATAGATGAGCTTAATTGCTTTATTGTTACTATCCCTGTGTCTATTTAGAATTCTGGTACATAAAACTTCTGAGATACTAAATCTCTATTTGGTTACCAAGAAGCATTAGTTAAGTGTGAATTCTTACCCAGAAGCCACTCTAACTATCTATACCACAGGTGAACACATGTTGGACATTTCATAAATCAGTGATAGGTATAGTGCATTATAATTATTTTACCACCTACTCTATTTTTACCACCCTTAGGGATTTAAGCAATTAATTGATTAATCAATACAATGTTTTCCTGGGAATTCACACTGACTAGATAGACACTAAACAATAGTATTGTAACTGTAGCTAGATAAAAGAAAAATTGAATTGATTTCATAATTTTTTTATGAATTATTTATCTAGAATAGTAATTCTCAACTTGCTGTTAAAAGGAATCACCTGAAAAGCTTCAAACAATACTGATTCCTGGTTCCACTCAGAATTCCCTGTAATTAGTACAGGGAGCAACCTGGGCATTATACTTTTACAAGTTCCTCACATAACTATAATGTGCATTCATAGCTAAGAAAAGAAAAAAGGGGGGTGCTGGGATATAGCTCAGTGGCATAAGCACCTGCCTGGCAAATACAAGGTCCTGAGTTCAATCTCCAATACTGAAAAAAAAAGCAATGCTCTGTGATTGCATAGTGTATATATGTATACATGTACATTGCAGGCACTCAAGAAAAGACAGAAAATAATTAGAAGTCTTCAGGACATAAAATTGGATGGGTTTCTGGCTTTGTTTTTAGTTTGCATCACTACAAACTCTTTTTTTAATTTTAATTGCATGTCTGCAATTCATACACTTTACAATCATTTTGGGAGTGGTTACATGTACGTAGTACAGTTTGATTTTCCCCTTCTTCTTTCTTGCTTCCCCATCGGTTTCCCTATCCCCTATTTCATACTTGATATTATTTGTATTAACTCATTATTTGTTTTAGCTTGATATTATTCAGCTTAACATATTATTTGACATATAATGTTTACATTAATTGGGGTTACTGGGTTCATGTACATGGCACATCTTTATTCTTAAGTCCCCTTCCCCTCCTCCTTACCCCTTTTTTTGTGGAACCAGGGATTGAACTCAGGCCTTTGAACTTGCCATGGAAGCACTTATTTCACTGAGCCATCTCCCTGGCCCCTCACCCCTTATCTTAGTTCCCTTGGACCACTTTCTTATTGCTAGAGATCTGTTCCCTTGTCCCTTTCTATCCACCTTTTATCAGTCTCTTTGTTTGTATTTTGCCTCACTCAATTAGATTACCTTTTGTGGTTTGTTTGCTTGGTTGGTTTGGGTTTTTTTGGTGGGTATTGGTGGTACCAGCAATCAAACTCAGGATCTTGCACTTGTCAGGCAAACACTTATTCCACTATCTCCTAGGCCCTGTATTTTACCTCACCCCAATGAAAAATATCATATGGTATTTAAGCTTGTGTGTCTGAGTTAGTTCACTTAATGTTACATTTTCCAGGTGTATTCAGTTTCCTACAAATGTCTCAGAGTCATCATCCTTTATAGCTGAGTAGTATTCCATTATATGTAGATACCATAGTTTCTTTATCCAGTCGTCTGCTGATGAGTCTACAGGCTGCTTCCATGCTTAGCTATTGTGAGTGGTGCTGCTATAAACACTGGTATACAAGTGCCACTGTAATACGTCTTAAGCTCTTTGGGGAAGACACCTAGCCAGGGTGAGTCACTAGAATTTTTATTTTTTTCCATAATTTTATTGAGAAACAACTAGCAATGAGACAGTTTCATATCAAATTAGAAGGAGAGTTTCAATAATTAATACATTCCATATTGTTTTCTTAGTGGTTAATTGTAGATGATGCAGACATGATATTCTATTTACAAACACTATTAGAAGAGATCCCTCTATTCATTGAACTAAGAGAATGTAGCTGTATATCTATCTTAACTATTTTGAATATACAGATACAAAATGGTCATTCATTTGTATCCTCTTTTTTGTTTAGTTCTGTCAATTAAAAATTATAGACATGTGAATTCAGCAAAATATTCCCAAATAGTCCAGTAGTCCATAATACTATTGGGTTTTCTGTATGTCTGACAGAGTCAGAAATTGTTGGCTTGAGTCTTTTACAGCTCAGCATAACAATATGGTTTTATTTCTTATACTTCAGTTTAATACTTTTCTGCTGGATGGTAAGACCAAGATAAAGCAAGACCTATGTAACAAGAATTACAGCTTTGTATCTGATTAAGGTCAGTCAAATCCCCTCAGGATTTATCCTGAGACCCTGTACTGCAGTTTGTAGATCCTTCCTCTATTTCAGCCATGTGGATGAGTCACAGTCATTGCTTGACCAATTTACTTTCTGTGAAAGCTTGAGAGAATGTTTTCCCTCCACGTGACTCTCCTTAGGCACACTATACATCATCAATCACTTTCCTCTTTGGCCCCATAATCTCCTTGATCAGAAAATTTGGGACACAACTGAGTTGCATGATTTTACAGTACAAGTTTTCATATGTCCTGAGTCTTAATTGACCTTGAAGGCTAGGGTCAAAATGTTGGCTGTCCTTGTGGTCCTCCTTTTTCTCCAATTTTTGGTCTGCAAAGTTAGGTTGTTAACCCTCCAGATAAGAAGCTTATTGTTATTACTGTACAACCTAGGCTGTTGAGCTTACCCTCACTATCTGTCTGAATATCAAACATCTTAGGTTTAACATGGAAAAGGTATTTTTCATCAGGTATTGATGTGCTAAACTTTAAGTCCCTACAAAATATAATGTAAAAAAAAAATAAAGCATATTTCAAAAATAGGACAATTATATGTGTTTACACATAAGTTTAGAAATCTAACCATATATAGCATCATAGCAGGACAGTCCTGCATCACTCCTTTTCTTCTCTCCAGAGACAGCTCGACAGCAACCAGTATGTCCTGAGAAGCAGCACCTATTCAGAAGACCAGAATGACAGGCACTCCCATCCTGAACCTACTACTATAAATTTTCATCTTCAATGCAGTTTCTTAGTTCACAGGTATCAGCATATATAGTTAGTCAGAGTGAGAATCCTTCCAATTCATTGTTATATTTGAAAATCTTCATGTAGAATTTTTAACTTCAGTTCTTTAAGAATTGAAGAGACACCCTACAGAATGGAGAAAACCACTGATTTCCATAGCGGTTGCAAATTTACATTCCCACCAACAATAGGGGAGGGGTCCTTTTTCACCATAGCTATTCCAGTATTTGTTATTACTTAATTTTCTAATGATGCTATTCTTTTCAGAGTAAGCTAGAATATTAACACTCTTTTATTTGCATTTCTTTAATGTCCAGAGATGTTGATCCTTTTTTTTTCACGTATCTGTTGACCATTTTGTATTTCTTCCTCTGTGAAGTGTTTTTTCATTTCTCTTGCCCATTTCTTGACTGGGTCTTTCATTTAAATTTTTGTTTTGTTTTGTTTTTTGTTTATTTTTACCTCTTTGAATATTCTAGAAATTAGTTCTCTGAGTAACTGGCAAATTTTTTCTCCATTCTGTAGGATGTCTCTTCATTCCACTGATTGATTCTATTGCAGTATAGAGTTTTTAGTACGATATAATTCTATTTGTTGACTCCTGCTATTTCTTGTGCAATTGAGGTTCTGTTTAGAAAATCCTCTCAATACTAACACATGTACTTTATGTATCCTATATGGTCAGTGAAGTCCCCTCAGGGTTTATCTTGTAGTCCTGTACATTATTCTGAAGATCCTTTGTCTGTGTCCTCCATGTGGATGAGTCTAGGTCTTAACCATCCAGCAGAAAAGTATAAAAATGAAGTATATATCACGGGGCCATAATATTAAGCTGAGCTGTAAATGGCTATGGTCAACAACTTCTTTGAATAACTCACTATTGTTGTGGAATGCTGGACTGTGTTGGATTGTGTTGTCGAGTTCAAGTACCTAATTAGTTGAATGACAATGGAGTGCCCACCTTTGACAGGTGTAGACAAAGGAAGGGGTATAGAAAGAAAAAATCATGATGTGCGTGGATAGACAGTACAGTTGGGATAGATAACGCTGTGCTTCTACATAATCCTATGAGAGGCAAGATTTGCACTGATGGTGGTTGGACAGGATATTATGTCAGCTTCTAGTACTATGGTCATCCACTAGGAAAATAATTATTGAATTTTTGATATAATTCAGGTATAAAAAATAAGATAAGTAAACAGCTACACTCTTAATTTA